>CAJPEV010000579.1:86549-107678 GCA_905338385.1 Darwinula stevensoni | reverse complement strand
AATCTAGCAGCTATTTGTGTACCAAGTTTCATCCTCTCATCATGTCTAGAACATAGGTAGAATTAGCGTCAGTCAGTCAGTCAGTCACGATCGTCTAAATATATTAGATGATAAAAAATAGTGGATCAGGCATACTCCTTTTACTCTCAATTGCGATTGATTTGACTTGTTTGCTTTGTGCTAATTGCTTTTTTTTTCAACTAAAGAACACGACAAGTTAACGGTAGAGTGTCTCATCTTAGAACTAAAGGCGTGCTCAGACGGCAGGGTCGCCAATGTAGACTTGTGTGGCCACAGGGTCGTCGGATCCGGTATGGGGGGTCAGTCATCCAGTCAGTTATAAGGAAGGTTGCGGTGTTTGAAGAGGTTTGTAAGAGACATCTGTGATCGGCAGAAACATACTCGTCTGTTTATTATTGTACTGACTTCTTTAAATTATTCAAGACTGCGGGTTGATATAAAGGTGCGCAGTTAGACACTACGCACAGTGTATTGCATGGTAACACAACAAGGATGAATGAACGGGATTGGTGATAATAAAAAAGCCTTAAATAAAATAATTAAAAATATTAGTGATAATAAAAAGGGGAGCTGGTTCAGGGTGGGGGGGGGAGGGGCTTGGATCAGGGTAGAGGCGGTGGATGAGGGAGTGGTTGTGGAAGAAGTTTAGGGATGCTGGGAGACTGAGGGGGTTGGATTTTGGGTTGGGTGGGGGTAGAGGATGTTAGGGGTAGGGGGAGAGGTAGAGCGTGAGAAATTTCTGTGCAAGGTAACCCAAGTGGGAGGCTCTACTAAGTCTGGCACATGCGTCAGCTTGGTGACTGCCTTTGGTAAGTAATGCATTTCCTGACTCCCAGTGCACAGTTAGGGCAGGATGCAGCTAGATGCTCGGCTGCACACACTACACAACTTATCTTCCTTGTGCACTTGGCCTGCGTGTGGCCGCACTGGTGGCACCAGATGTATTGCAGCTTCCACGGCCTGACCTGAAAGGTTTCGGCCCCGTACCTGAGGGGCCCTATCACTAAGTAGCCTTTCTTGTCAAGGCTGGCCGACATGTCATCGGCCTTGGTCTCAAGGAGGAGACAGTTCAGGCCTTCTTCATGCAAAAGAACTGCACCACCTCATAGCCGAGCTCTTTAAGCTCACATGTGAGGTCCTCAGGTCCAGAGGACCTCTCGGCTTACACCCTTAACCACGAACTTTCATGAGTCGGAAAAGATAATGGCCAAACCTGGCGGCTTGGCCAGTCCCCATGTTTCTCTATAGGCCACTCTTGGAGCACCTTGCTTGCAGCTCCAGTGGTGTCCATGGTTAGTGAAACCCCCCCCCTGACATGGTGCAACTCGGTGAAGAAGAATTTAAAGTGCTCCTTAAAAGCATGTTGGAACGTTGGTGGGGTTAGAAACTGGTCTTTCAGGACATGTAGCACTACCAGGAAATTGTACTTGGGGAGGGGAGGCCTATTAGGGTTGAGTGTGAGCGTGTGAGTGAGAGTATGGGGATTTTGGCGTTTTCTTTGGCTTTCGTCACTTCAATGAACAGGCCACCAATTAGGCGTTTTTGATTGAAGCTGGAGTCGTGTGAGGTTGTAGAGATTGATGTGGAAGAAGAGGAAGATGAAGGTGGAGGATTTTCCAGGAAGTAAACATTGACCAAGGATGAGGTTGAGGGGGTGGGGAGAAGGATGATGGCAGGGTGGGGAGTTTGGGAGCATTGGTGGAAGTGCTGACACTTCGGGTGCGTGAGGGAAGGGAAGTGCGAGGGGGGAGGGGGATGCGGGAGCTCCTAAGGAGTTTAGGAGACATCCTTGGTGGGGAATATTGGCTATGTAAGGGATGCAGGAGAAATAATATAGGGGGGACTTTCTAGAATTGGCTAGAAAATAGGCGACCCAGAGAGAGAGGCAACGCTGGGCATGAGGAAGCGGGATATAGGAGGCTATTTTAGGCTAGTACCACACACGCAAGAAATAAGGCGATACTTTCAAACTGATGCACAGTAAGCCTAGGCCTAGGGTGAACATGTGGAGAGAGCTAAGAAGAAGGCCGCCATGCTGGAAAGAAAAACAGCGGTGTGCCTGACGCAAAGAATACTGACATGGGGCCACAGCCCTTTAAGAAAATGGCCCGTGACTTGCCTTGGCGGGCAGGAATACTAGCGCTCATCAGTAGAAAAGAAAGTTACAGTAGATCTAAAGCAAAACGAGCGTTTCAGTTAAATTAAATCTAGTAGGCAGGTATGCAGGGAAAGGGAAGTGAGGTGTGTCGATTATTCCAAGGACTTAGCAATTTTCGGTCCCTGAAGAACTTCCAAGGGAATCTTGGTTCTGAGAGGTCCTTCCTCGGGTAGTTGGTTTTGCAGGAACGCGACACAAGTTGCTATTAATACTTAGCGTCTCACAGAACAAAATCAGAGGTTGAATTAAGACTCATACACAAAAATTAAGGACACTTAAACTAAGATAATAGGTAGCTTAGGAGCGACGCTTCTCACACTGCAGCGCTTATCGCTTTCTGGGTGTCCTTGCTGGGACAGGCTTGGGAATGGTCGTGATGCGATCGTTCACTCTGACCTGTAAACCTTCCGCATGCATTACCTGACTTAAGGTTTTAAAGTAACTCTATGTAATCTTTACTTCGGGAAAAACACTTATAATTTAATTCGCTATACATTCAGTATTAACAAGTACTGGGGCTCACTAGCGACATCTAGCGGCAGAGGATGTGAACAAAAGTCGGTGGTTAATCACCGTAGCGGGGTCGCATGGTTTTATTCCTTTACCCAGACAATACCAAGGGGGCGGGTCCATTCCATAATTTTTATGAGACCCACCATACGACTTTGGAGCTAGCGACGTATTAGATGAAGGAGACGCTTTCATTCCCTAATTTCCCTTTTTGAAAACAAATAGAAATCTTAAGGGATAGTATTCGAATTTGAAGCTGCCAAGCTTTGGAGCAATAGTAGGGGATGCGTTCAGTGGCGTAACATGGTTGGCATGGGCCCTGGTGCAACGGGGGCCGCTCTCCAATTTCTTACTATTGAATTATGTGGGAGGCATATTTTTTTGATAGATTTTCTCTAGCAGCATATACATCGTAGTCAGTAGCTTAAGTCTTGGAAGGCAGTGGCGGATACATAAATGTTTCATAGGGGGGGCCTTATTCCTAGTTCCCAGCCCAGCCCACCCTTTGTCTTATCACCTTATTCCTTTTTCGTTTGGGGTAAAAACCCTGAATATATATTTCACAGGAGCTAATAAACATTAATTTATGTGCTTTCTACATTAAAGAAATAGACTGTGAACTGTGTCAGAGGAGGGGCAGTCACCCCTCTCCCTACTGCTTTATGCAAATACTTAACGCGTTCAACTTCCTTCGAGGGCCCCCTGGAAAAGTGAGGCCTGGGGCAACAGCCCCCTTTATCCCCCCTCCCCCCTAAATCTGACCCTGGGTGAACGGTATTGGAAGTGGCCACCACTTCATTTAACCACACGAAGCGGCGTCCCAGTTTCCAGGTGTCTCTGTGCAGCAGTGTCACGCTTATGCTTCCTTTTGGGCTGGTGGCTCCCATCTCGTCCTGATGCCAAGGGGCTCCCAGCTAACGCTGCCCCCCCCCCCCCCCTCTTCGTAGCTCGACGGCTGGCCTTTGGCCCATGGGCCCTGGTGCAGTCGCACCGCCTGAACATTCGGTAGCTACGCCACTGGATGCGTTAAGTCATAAGGTTCCCTTATTAAGGGATCAGTTCCATGCATGCAAATTTTCAGCTACTTTGGTACCATAGTATTAAAGTTGGAGACTTCAATCGAATTTCGAATACCTGGGCATTGGATATGGTATGATTCTGAGACATGCACGGATTTCAGATCAGCTCTATTGAACCAACCCGCTATTCGAGCGGGCGTATCGGTTGCCAAGCAGTGGAACAGCAGCTTCCAATGGAACATAATGAACTATGACAACATTAATAGGCCAGAACGAAAGTGACGTTATGGATAGTCGAAAGCGTTAGATGATTCAGGGGAACCGCTTAGAGAAAACACGCGACCAGAGATCTGGATTTCTGGTTATCAGAGGCCGAAGCGAGACAGCCAGTTGCGTAATATGACTCCTTATCCTGAAATTGAAGCTAGCCCCCTCCACACCACCAAGAGCTGAAGCAGGTACCCCCGATCTCTGAGGCCCCGCCCATCTCTAGGGGACCATGTAACCAAGGCCCTTGATGATGTTTATCTTGGGCCTTGCATGTAACACCACCTCGCTGCGCTATTTATTTCTTTACACTAATTTGCAGTACCTACCTTACGGAAAAGATTGCAGTTAACTCCCGTTGGTTTTTTGAAATATAATACTACACTACTATTCCACCTTTTGAATATAATTACTCTTGTTCGATACAGTGCCATCCCCATTTTGCTTCCATAGCTACACCAGGTTTTTTAGTTCCAGTAGCAAGCATTCAGTAGCTTTCTTCACTCACTAAATTATGACTAATTCAAGGTCAGTCATTGGCCCATATCTATTTTCAGGCAAAAAAAAATTGCAATTTTGGGAATAACTATGAGGCGGGTGGGGTTAAAGTCTCAAAAAGGGTATTTAAAGTTTTATTCATTCCACCCGAAAATACTTCCTGCCTATGTCCCTGGTACTGAAAGGGCATGTCAGTGATCTGATTCGATTGGTCACTCCCTTTGTGGGGCATGGGGAAAGGAGCTCTGAAAAAAAAGATGACTGTAGGGATCCCATTTGAGAATCACTGTCAACCATAGTTCCTGGAAAACTGTAGAAGCTTTGGAGAATGCAATTGTCTACATCATTTCCATATCACCCTTGAGGAACAGAATTCAAGACACATGGACTTCAACTGTTTCATGGAGACCCTTCATGTGGCATTTAGTTTGCACTATGAAGGACTTTTTGAGCAAATGCTGTTATTTGGGGCATACTAAGTCTCATTTAAATTATCTACATATGGAGCAAAATATCTGAGTTGAACTGAACATGCTGTAAAGCTCATGGCTTCATTACTGGGCTGAGTATATCATGCTAGCTGATGCTCTTTACTCTTACAATCTTAACCGTCGATGCACCAGTGATGACTCCCTTGAAGGCTAGGCAACACATACAGGATGTCTAGGAATGGAAGGAACAGGAATGGAGAGAGAATGCAACTTTATCCCAACAGTATCTAGAAAACCTAAACTCATCCCCCCATGTAAACCTGTAATCACTGTAACAGGACTGAATGGCTCAATCAATTTAAACTATTAATCCCATACCTATCTTTTATAGAAACTCACTCAGCAAAGAGCTGGTTCATCACGCCCTTCCTAGAAAGGCAATAGACAATGACAATGCTGAAGAGGGTAGGCAGACAGGTAAGTAGGTAGGTAGGTGGGTCAGGTGGGTCAGGGCCAGAGATGGCTCCACTTGGAGCCATGGGTGAAGGGATATCCCTTCAGATATCGGAAGAATCAAATTACTGAGCTTGGATCACTTGGCATGATTTACGTGATGAGATCTGGAATGATGGTATCCACCAGGAATCTTGAGTCAGAGTTGAGGGTTTTCTAGTCCAATGCACTGGACATGTCTGCTGCATGCTTCCTGAGAGACTCCCTAAGAGGAGCATTTCAGTCCAATAATACCATCAGATGACAAATCCGCAGACCTTGTACAAGGTGGAATGACTGTAACAAATTGTCTTGACATGAGGGGCCCAACCCCCCACCTGCTAAGCTCACACTAATTATATAAGATCAGGAACACCAGAAGATTATCTTCTGCCTGCTTGAACCACAACTTCAACAAGTGATAACGGTGGGATAACAAAATTAAATGTCAATTGAATGAATGAAAATATATTTCAATCATGCTAATCCCATTTACAACATGATATGATCATTATAGGCATAATTCATGGTATTCATTTGGGTCATTCATAAAATATGACCATAAACTGCGAGATGAAAACGTCAAGAGAAGGAGATTAAGACAATTCTGGCTTAGTAATAAGGAATTCAGATGCAAATGTCAGTTTAATTGTATTTTTACTTGGTGGTTTTGACAGCTAAAAGAAATTAAGGGAATGTCAAAGAGTTTATGAATTCTAAGAGTTCGTCGTCATATTCAGTTTATGGTTTAGGGTATTCATTCACCACTAAGTTATGAACAGAATTCATAACTTAGTGGCTCGAAGGTCAAATATAAAACGTCAAAAGAATATTGTAAAAAGCGCCACATAAAAAGGCTAGATAAGGTTTGGAGTTGATTGTGAATTTGGGAGAGAACTCAGCTTCAACGACAGAGGACCAGGGTTCGAAACCATAGCCAGAGGGGATAGGCAAGATAGGTGGCGAGATCAGCACAGGGACAGGGAGAGATGAGGGAGGGGGAGAAGAGGGTAGGCAGGCAGGTAGGTAGGTAGGTAGGTGGGTGGGTCAGGGTCAGAGATTGGTCCACTTGGAGCCATGGGTGTAGGGGCATCCCTT
Source organism: Darwinula stevensoni (assembly GCA_905338385.1). NCBI lineage: Eukaryota > Metazoa > Arthropoda > Ostracoda > Podocopida > Darwinulidae > Darwinula > Darwinula stevensoni. The sequence continues at coordinate 101,184 of CAJPEV010000579.1, read as the reverse complement.
CAGCAATGAAGGGATGCATATCCGAGTGGACCCATCTCAACCTGACCGTTTGAGAGAGTGGGTGGGGGGGGGGTTTTGTCAATATTTCTCATGAGATTCTTTCTCTTACCAGGACCAGGCTTTCTCACGATCTCATCTGGTCAAGTTCATGGAGAAGAACAAGAATAAGCTGATTCTCCTACACATCTATTCACACACAAAAAAAGGGGACGTGGAGAAGATGGAGAGGAGAATTGTTGAGAAAATCAGCCATGCAATATTCATGGATGCTGATTTGGATGAAGACTGGACAATGGACTTCTTCTGGACAAAAGAAGACAAAGAAAGAAGCAAATATTTCCTTGTCGTGTTTTCACCAACCAATATTGATTTTGATGCTATTCATGGACTTTTTTCCCTATGGGGTATTACCCAATTGGTGTTAAACCATGAACCATTGGGGTACACCGCTGGGTACACCATACCGACGTTTTGTATACCCAAATGGGTACACCATGCGTCGGTATATGATATCAGAGTGAGGCTATTAGGCTAGGATATTATTATTTTTTACTTTTCATGTAATTCATGAAATTAATTCATTATTTCCCTTACAAAGAGGAAATATTAAAAAATCATGATGGGTAATAAATGAAGGGTTTGCCTTAGACTTCCACAATAAGGCACTTGGAATCATGCTGACTCATCGGCACAAGATTAAGGTGATCATGCCAATTTTGATTGAATTAACTATGAAAGAGGTGCTATGCCTTCCATTCTGCAATCTGGAATTCATACCATTGTAATTTTCATTTTGGAAACTGGAAGGACAATCGCTGGTTGCTTCCGTGTTAGAGTGTTCTCATCAGAATATATTCAGAAACATTTTGAGATCAGGTGTTCGTCTTGGAAAGCAAAACACGTCTTAGCAACATGATGTACCTCATTTATATATAACCCCAGAAGCATACCACAAGCAACAATTGTCTAGAGACAATTCCTGCAGACCCATGATCTGGTAATAAAAGAAATTGGGGATATCTAATCTTAATTTTTGGAATGCAAATACAAATTTTGTTCTGACCCCTGCAAAACTGAAGCTTTGGAGAAGCACACACAGGAAAAAACTTTGCATCAACTGCAGAGTCATGCCATGCAGATTTGAGTGCATAACCTTGGTGGTTAGGTATATATTTTTCTTACTCCAGGAGAATGGGTCAAAAGAACTTATATTACTACTTTACCCATTATTGCCTCTTAGAGTATATGAAAAAGTTGCGTAATTTAGTCAAACTATCCTCATGTCATGCCTGTAAGTGTGGGCATTCTTTGGAATTACCAGCTTAAGTTACTTTTCTTTCCAGTGTTAAAGGACACAAGAAGCTGAAGCTGATCGTGTCAAGGTGATTGGTAGAGCTGAGCTCATGATCGTTTGGGATGACAAATTGGCCTTGGATAAAATGCAAGCATTAAAAGTGAGAACAATGCATCTGGTCTGGTCATTTGGATGTCATGAAGCAAAACTGGAAGCCTATGCCTTGGCACTAAGTCCCCTAAGAGTGCTAGGTCATTTGTTATTGACTAGCAATACATAAATCAATGGTGGTGATTAGCTTTGATTAGTTTCAGCCTCTTTCATGAAAGTATCTGTTGACTGTATCTTGCCAGCTCATATTCCTTTCCACGAAGATATGGTTTTGTTGGTAATTTCAGGTAAACTTGCACTGCTGGTCCATATTCTAAGAACACAGTATGCTATTCTCATTTGGTTTGGAACCATGAAAGAGGTGAAATGCCTTTTATTTCCTGAAATAATGTGAAATCTGAAATTCAAACAATTGAGTTCTTTTATTTTGGAAAATGCAACCATTTACAAACTGGAAGGGTGATCACTTGTGACTTCTGGGTTATCAGAGCCAAATACACATGCATCCTGTCAAGTTCAATCCCATAGGAGGGTAGAGAAACATTTGGGAAATGCCAGATTAATAGCTCAGGTGTTCATCTAGGTTTCAGGTTCATCTTCATCCTCATCTTGGAAAGCAAAACTTGTCTTCTTAGTTTGCTCTCTGCAACATGGAAAGAGATGACTCCTATTTTGAATCCACCCAACAGGAACGAATAGAGCAGATCACCTTCCCCACTTAAGAGAATAATTCCCATTTGCCTTCTACTCAAAACTGAAAACAAAAAGGTTTGTTCACAAAACAATTGAAACTTACTTTTTCCAATTTGGAGGTGCATTCCGTAACCAGGTTTCGATGTCTCCCTCAACTTTGTGTTCAACCAGTGAGAGGAACCCCTAAGAAACCCAGAAAATAAGAGAGCAACAGCTGCAAGGGAAGGACTACGAGAAATGAAGCCAGAAGACCCAGTCTGCCCAAACTATGAGAAGGAATTTCATTACCTAGCATCCAATCAGGTGAATCGAAATAGTGAAAAATAACAAGGCACTCTAAGCTACACTTCCGTATATTTTGCTACAATATTTACACGTTATCAATATTGATTTCGAAAATTGAGCATCATGAAAGACATATTTACAGCAAAGTGAGACCATTCAGAGACCTATGAAAGATAGGAAAGGTCATATTGATTTTTAGAGGGCCAAATGTCAGAATAAGTGGAGGCGTAGCTCATCAATTGTCAGCTAGAACTACAGATGCATATTCAGAGGATGCCTGAATCCTCCCATCACATCAGACTGCAATTTCTCATCAAATATAGAAAATGTGCAACTGGAATGCCTCTTAAAACATTACAAACTGAAGTGCTTAGTTTCTCCAAAGCACAAAATACAGAGGCACCCCAAGTAGCCATTTTGATCAAACATAAATCCATTGGACATAAGCTCATGGACACTTGGACATCAAATGTATATCCTCCTCAGACATCCCCTGGATGACTAAATGTCTCATCCAAGGAAAATCCTTGGACATGTCCATTGGAAGGAATATTGGATGTCCGTCTCTTTGGTTCCCTTGGAGATCCCGTTTGGGAAAGCTTTTGGATGACCATTGAGGGGTGTAGCGATAGTAATCCCCAGGTAGATATGGAGCATAATTTGCATGCTCATGAATATTCATGGTGTTTGAAAAGGAGCATTTTTTGCATATTGAGAATTGCATCGCCTCACATTCCTTGGAGGAACTAGATGAGGAGTGTTTGGATGGAAAGTGAAGTATTATTGAGCAGAAACTCTCCATTTCCTGTTCATATCTCTCAATCAAGCCCATCGCCATCTAATATATATAGACGATCGTTCTGCGAAAGTCCAGAGATTGGTATAAGCGATGCGATGAGCTTTTTTATTAAATGCAAAGCCCAATCAGAGGTCGACTCAACTAGGCAATTAAAAGAAACAATATACTTTCAATACAACAATGGGATAGAAAATTCAGACCTCTTCTTAAAGATCAACCACTGAAGGAAATATATTTCAGATGAAATTAAGATAAATAATCTCGCAAAAGAGGATAGAGAAAGCAAAAATTCTTTCCTTACTTGAGTTAAGGAGTTCCCTTCGCCAGATGCGTGTCCAGTGCGTCAAGCATGGTGGTTGTGTAAAAAATGAATGAATTAATCACTATCCAAGGTAAGGGAGCGCCGAAGGCGCGACCATAGCGAGTTTGTTTGCCCGAATGGCAAACAAACTCGCTAGTAGAAGATATTGTTCATATGGGTAAGGAACATACGTACTTAGCAATGGGAACCACACTCTCACCATGCAATGTGCAAGAATTGCAGGAGTCTCCTTCAGCTGTGTTACGTCGCTCAGCAAATCAATTAATTATAATGACTTCATTCCTTAGGTTTGTACGTGGGAAATTATCGAGTAGAGGATGAAAGCTTAGGCAGAACATTGTCCAGATCTTGCCGGAAGATTAAAGACTGCAAGTGACAAACTATCTATGGCATGAAAGAGAAAATGGAACCATAATTCCATTACCCTCTGCAAGGCCCAAGCACTTTCGTAATAGGTATTAATTGTTGCTGAAAGACTCTGAGGAGAGACCAAGGGGTCTTCACCTATCGGTCGACCATGCCTCCGACGTCACTTTCTTCTCAGAGAACTTAACTTTTTCCTGGCAACTACCCCATTGAGAGAAATGCTCATGGGGAACGAGTCAGAACCAGAACTGCTCGACGAAAGAAGACCCACCAGGATTAGTATGTTAGCAGCTTTGCAGCAGGACATCACAGTATGATATCCTGTCATTTCATTGCGAACACATTGCACGATTGATGGTGATATCCATTGTCAACAATCGTTCAACCATCCTTATGCTGCAAACATCCTCGCTCTGAATTTTCGATCTTTCGAGGGCGAAGTTATCCCACCATCAATAATGAACGCTTCCAAGAGCCTCGTCATTGGGATTAAAGGAATCGCTGCATGCGACGCAAGGGCAACACCACCGGTCCTACCAACAATGAAGACCATCTCACAATCCACGCAAGCGTCGACACGGAGAAGCCATACCAAGTCCATTAAAAAAATTCCTCCAATATCTCTTCCAGTTCCTGAGGGCATAAAATGCAATTAAGTCACACAGCGAGTTTCAATCAAGATTTTGAATCTTCAATCAACCATATGTTACCATGCTTGATTGATATTTGGGCAACTAAGGCCTTGGTCCTGCCTTATCGAAAAAATGTATGCCATAGTCCATGTCAATTGTCACTGATGTCATCTCCATGTCTTCCGTCGAAATGCCAGTCTGGAAAATAAAGAAAGATACTAAAGACTCCTTTGATATTTATTGATTTGAGATGCATATTTTGAGATTGGCGGTCAATGTGTTTGAGGGAGTACATTTTAAAAGTTTTCCAGATTACTCTAAATTTAATCTGTCCTGCTAATAGGGATGCGCATCCCATGCACTCGGCACATAAATGCCTCAGCTTTGAATGGCTCTCGAAAAGATGCAGAAGATTCAGGTACAGATGCAAAGATATAAATAAGTTCAAAACCAGACGTTATTTTGGTAAGACATTCGGCAACCGCAGGGAAGTGGATTGGTGCCCAATCGATAAGCCTAAATAAAAGATAACGAATGTTATTTTTACCTGGAACGGATAAATGGCTCGGCAACGAATAGGGCACCTCTCTCGCTATCCCTATACATGTCCATATCATTCTATTTGACTTATCTCCTCTGAAGCCCACAAGTTGAGCAACTCTTCGAGAGAGGGTGGGGAGAGAAAGTAATGCAAGAACGAAATTAACACTTTCAAAACAAGAATGCCTGCTTCACTTTTGACCAAGAGATGATGAAGCTTCAAAGTTAATGGAGGACTTTTGCGTTCCAAGGGTGATCTGCATTCACAATTTCGATACTCCAGATATTTCCATATATGAATACTACTTAGTGGATTTCTTTTCAAACAGGAACTGTTTGAAGAATGGGAATACACGCTACAGCGCCCATTACTGAAAATCATCAGAATAATTTTCTATTCTGACCTGGGTAGTGCTTCTGACGTGTCCTGTTTTCCTGGGAGAGGTGCAGGAGACGTTCCAACGGAGCATCAAGTTGAGCACCTGCAAAGGCATGGTAGAATACATATTTAAAGCAACTCCAATAGCCATCATTCAATTTTCAGCATTATACCTCTGCTTCTCTTTGCAAGAAAGTCATATTCTTATCCGCATGAAATAACACGGAGAGAACGTTTCCCTACGGGTATGTCGGCAAGAATTGCTAAACTGCACTCCCGAGAGCAATTCGAGAGGGATAGTGGCGCCCACTAAGGGCCATCATGAGTTTTTCAAAGTACCAGAAGTGGCTGAGGGCAAGATCTGGAAAGTTCAGTATATACGGAAGCACTTCTTTTCTCTTGGAGGTGATCCCTAACAACCGCATAGCGGCACAGGAGCACATGCTGGTTGTTTACATGGAAAGGAGTAATTGGTTAACTTTCCTCGTCATACTTTCAATCCGTCATTTCCTCTCTCCCCCAATAGAAGGATTGGATGATGAATGCAAATTTATGCACTCAATGTGGGATATTTTATTCTGGATACGGATCTGAGACAGGAAGTTCTTCCTCCTGCTGAGGTTATGTCTTTTACACGGGTGGTCGCAAGTATATGCGGGTCGGAATTTTGCAATGGATGCCTACGAGCTCTAAATGCCTTTAACCATTTCATGCATGAAATTATGAAGATATATGAATTCGAGTCTATTGATTTTTTGCAGGTTCTGCTTGATGAATTAAGCACCCTTTTTTTCGTGAACATAATTTAATTTTTTTTTCGGAAATCACAGAACCAAAAAAAGTTTCGTCCACTATAGTGGACATCGTGTACTTTCGCTTTCGATGACATATACAGAGCTTTTGGAAAGCTCAATAACAGGCCCGCAATTTTTCAGAAGTTCACGTGTTAACTCAATTGCAAGACTTGGAAACGAGTAATAGAATTTCCATACATAGCATAGAAACTTCCCATGCAAATAAATATATTTCCAGGAGTTTGTATTTTGTTTCATCTTTGCACGCCACGTTATGCGATGCCACCACGTGGCATACAATTCACTTCAATTTGGGAAATGACCATTTTTATCCAAGTCGAGACACTTGCCGACGTGCCACGCCCATTTCTCCTCATGTTTTTCTCGAAAGGGAAAACTTGAATGCAGTCGATTGGCAAGGATGGCGCCGGTTGCAAAAAGTGTTCGGGTTGCGAGCTCTTCTAGCCGTGGTAGGGAAGCGACTTATTGAAAGACAACCTTGGAAAAAATATTATTGTCTGATATATCATGATTGAGGTGCAGGACCGCGTCAACCCACATCCCAAAATATGATATAGGGTCACGCCCTCCGAAACTGCCTGGGCACAACTAAATTCTGAATAGGTAACCTGAACTACACGCCTAGACCCACTTTTATTGAGGAACTTGGCCATCGTCTAAGCCCAAAATTTCATCGCGTGTGTCAACATCACTCTCGTCTGACTCTGAGGTCACCGTTCTTAGCTGATGGCGTCAACTCTCTCCCTATTCAGAGTCGTGAGGGAAATCGTCAAGAGCTTCAATTGTTTTCCTAAGTAACGATTAGAGAGGGCAGAGAAATTGCATGTCATAGAACCTCATAAGTTACAAATGCATGGTGTCCACTGGAGTGGACGTTAACATAGTGAATATTAAAATATTCACATTTACATTCGCAATAATGTGCTGGAAACATGCGACTAATTGAAAAATCGCTTCACATAACATTTCTTAACTGAAAAGTATTTCATTTGCGCCTTCAAATCACACGAACAATTGTTATTATAATTTTTTTCTGAACTGCCAGTCTTTTCCTTCCAAGGGTCGCTGTGGTGGGAGTAATGCATCACATATTCTTCTTTTGACCAGCTATTTCCCACAACATGCATTAAATATCAGTAGCATCCAAAGGACATCTGTGCAGTGAAGTTCAAAGTATACACTAGAGTCATAAAAGTGAAGCCACCTCTGGACCCAAATGAAGTTAACGTCGCGTCCACTACGGTGGATTCTATGCGTGTAAGGGTGAACTGCCTAAAAGTTTCGATTTGAGGCGGTCTCCCATTCGCAAACATATTTCAGGCTTTGTCAGTTATATGAACGATTGTATCGATTTGAATTATGCATATTGACATTAGTAGTGAAGTATATTTTGACTTGATATCATATGAACGCCTGATGGACTAGATGCATACGCTGCACATGAACTGAGAACGGTATCTCCAGGAAGTGGCGTCGGTACATCGCCTTCCTTGTTCAACTCAAGAACAATTTCTTTAAAATGCATTACAGGGAAAGGTGTACGCCAATATAGAAATTAGTTTCAAGCGTTAACTATGTCACTATATTAATATCTGGTTGGTTGCGTCATTGAAATCCGTTGCAAACACGGTTTTTTTTCTTACTCTTTGAAATTTGGACATTACATATCTGAGAAAGTGTTTAGAGCACTGAAATCGCCGTCTGATTTATGAAAACTGCAACAAAACATTTCAATAATGATGTGGGTGCAAATGAGCTTTTTTCGACTTGGAATGGCTATTTGTTAGGTTACTCATCCATGGCTTCATTCAGGCGGTCGAACTGAATTTCGATCTACTGCCATTACTCCTGTAATGCCACCTGTAGCTGCTCTTCATTCCTTATACACATTAATTTGAACTCTTTCCTTTCTCCGAGCTGTGAGATTCACAAAAGTGTGATACATCTACAAACCGCGTCAAAATGGCTTGGTATTATGAACCCCTGAATTATGAAAATCTTGGACAGGGATTAATAGGATGTGTTTTGCTTCGCCACTTCTAGGCATCACGCGACACACTTCCCGAGCAAGCATTCCTGGAACATGCGCCATTGCAAATTCTGTAATAGCCTAACATGGAAATGAACTGCGACACAACGAAACGCCATTAAGCCCAAGCATCATCCCGTGATATACCACTTCTCTGTTCTCAAGGAGTGCGTATCCATTCGTTTCTTCTTGTGATACGAAGGAAATACATACCAACAAAACCAGCATGGAATGTGGATGTTAGAGGGCGATTAATTCTCCGCCTAACATGAGAAGGAGGGAACGAGATGGAGAGAAGCTAATGAGGAAAAGAGGCTTCAACAACAATGGAAACAGTAGGAGAGGGGACGGAAAAACTAACCTTAAAATGCATTTGCGGACTGCGGCCTCTACGCTTGCCGTCTAATGGGCGGAAATGTGAAAATGTTTATATGAAACGTCCCACCAAACCGACAGCAGTACCTTTTTCGAGTGAAGTTCGCCTTTGACGTTCGGTTTCGGCTGCTGCTGTGCCTCTACTCACTGGCGCTTCCTACTGTGGTTCACATAGAGGACACATTTCTCGTCTCCTGTAACCACTTGGTCCAAGCATTCGAAATGGTGACATTTGATTAGAAAAGGAGTACAGGTCTCGGCGCACAAATCAATGTCTCATTGGTTGATATGGTGTTGCACCCAAGATCCATATTTGTTCACTTTGCCGATCGAGTGCAGCTGTCTATGCAGTGTTCCATGAGTGCACTCGAGTGAGAAGGCCAAGTAGCGGTTGGTTTGACAGGAGGGGTATTCCATCAGGCGACGCAACTCGTCCACATTACACTGGACTGGTCGTCCGGATCGGGGTCTGTCTTCCGCAGATTAGTCGCCAGAGCAGAGCCGATCGAACCAGTACATGCACATGCGCGGAGAGACAACCCCCTCGCCTATCACCTGACAGATATTCCTGGCCGCTGCCACCGCTGAGTGTTCCTGAGTGAAATCATATATGTTACAGTCTCTGAGATAGGTCTTCTCTGGATGCATTATCTTAGCCCTAAAAGCAGATGTTACGACAAAAACAACTGAAAAATACAATAACACCTTGACTACAACTCGGAACCATTTCAAAACATCTTCAAAAACACGTTCCAACGCGAGAAGAATTAGGGGAAAACGCAATCAGCCAACCTATTAAAACCTCATAGATTCTTTCTCCCGATTCAATCCTTTGAGCTCGATTCTTCATAAACGGGATTGCCAAACGTATTACTATCGTTAACTCTTATATGCGAATGGAACGTGTGCTTCAAGCTGTTTTTTTTGCCGTTTATTTTCATCATAATTAGAGTTGTCTGATGCATCGGTAACCACCGGTGTCGGGCTCCGTTGTTGCACCATCGGTGCCATTGGCAGGATTGGAAGCTGCCAGTACCAATGTGCAAAATAGAACTGGCGTCATGGAAAAAGGAGAAACACGTAAACGCAGCTCGGTAAACGATTCTCAACGGCAGCAGGAATACTGTAGTTTGGACTGTCGCATTGCATCGATCGACGCATCGATATATTCATCGATAGTCGGTGGCCTATCCTTCGGACATTGACGATCCATTACTGCCGAATGTCACGAGGCGTCAATTCCGGATACATCATAGCCACTTTACCCATCACGATGGTTCTCCTCATCCCAAGCAAGGCTTGTGAACCGTCTCCATCTGAATGGAATCTCGCTCATCTCCCTATTATTTCCAGACTTGGACGCGATAAACGCAGAAGCAGCATTCAGGCGGTGATGCAGATGGATCATCTGGACGGCCTGGATTCTTCGGAATGAAATTCTCCTCTCTTTACCCTGCGAGAGACATTTCGTAAGAGCTAAGGGAAGGCCCGTGGAGGTTCGGGACTCCAGGTTGCGACGCTCTTATCAGAGATTGATCGTCGTGGGGCGCACCGGTGCGCCCCGTGTTTCACCTGTTCCAAGGAATGTAAACATGTATTTTAGCCCAGGCCAATCGCCAATCGCCATCGCCAGGCCAATATGGCTGTGGCGGTCAACGTGTTAAAGATCGGTTCAATCCCAACACCCTCATTCTGTTTCAGAACAAGTAACAAGGCTTGCCTTTATACATAACGTCTGAAGAAGACATCGCCTATAAGGTTTTCATTTTGTCTGAGTCTCACCGGCCCCAAAAGCGAAATTGTGTTCACTTTCAGCACACCTGTAATTCGAGATGAGTGGTTCTAGGGTTCAAAATCCGGAGGAAATATGAAAAACTGCATCCATAAACTCGGCAAGGCTGAGGATATGGTACTGTAACCAGGCACCAAGCTTTTCATTGAAAGCATATAACAGTTAATTCGGGAACGTTAGTAACGTATTCTTTGTACGGTTTGCTTAACTTCCCGGAAATATGAGTAGTTCTGCAAGAAAGTGGAACAGGAAAAAGGATGCATTTGTGTGGGCACAGGTCGGGCTTAGACAAGAAGGGGAATAGTGTTGTTTTTTTCACTTGTCCCGGTCACAAATTATCAGTGCCTTGCTCTAAAAAAGGGGCATTGGTGAATGCTCTGTTCGTTAAGCATTGAATTCGAGAACTCCCCCCCCTTCTAATCTCATAAGACATACAATAAAAACTTCTCCCTTTAAAGGCTAAGTGCGAGAAGACCTTCAATTCTCTCCCCGATGCCAATAATGTGCTGTGGTCAAAGATCGAGAATGATGTCGGTAAAATGTTCGACTCCAATTCATTTTAAAATTCAAATGTGTCATCTGTGTCGTAGAATGCATCGATAGTAAAAGTGTCTAGGGGCTTATCCAACTGGCAATCTGTAGCTGCACCAACCATGCCTTTCCACAGTGTTTCCATCGCACGTTCGATGGTTATGGGATTTCGACTCCTTTTACGCCGATTTTCTTCCCTATCACTGAAGCTCCATCGTGACAAGACAATGACCATGTTGANATCTATCCATAATTGGAAGGGGTAAAACAACCACAATTGCAGGAGAAGCAAGCAAGATATTTGAGAACGTTGTTGTTCACTGATTGGCTCAGAAGAGAAGGAATTGAGGAGTCACATCGCCCGAGGAATCCTAGGCGTGGCAAAAGTTGGAGAACTAGTTAACATTGGAAGAACCAATAATTATTTAAATAATATATATACCAATTAAATGGTTTCAATCAAAAAATGAAAGAGAACAACGTCGCCGATCTCACGTTACAGGATGTGCAGTAGTCAATACTTTTACCAACTGCATCCATTCGTCCATTGCATGAAGCAAGCTCTCTCGCACGTCTCTACGTCCAGCCGTGCCACCACTTTCCATTCGGTTCGATCGTACACTTCCACCGAAGGAGATTTCCCTCCGCCGACGGCGTAGAGGTTCCCCTCGAAGGAGATGAGTCCGTGCTTCCATCGTTTCTCCTTCATGGGAGGGAGAGCACGCCAGTCGTTCTTCCTCGCGTCGTACACGTACACGTCGGCGAGCTTGAGGTCGCAGCCGGTACCACCGCCGGCCACGTGGATCTCGTCGTTGTGGACGGTGACGCAAGGGCAGTTCAACTCTCCTGGCCATTGACAGAGCTCGTTCCACGTCTTGTTCCTGGTGTCCAGCCGTTCGTGCTTCTTCCAGTTCGGATAGCCGCCGATGATGTGAAGACTGGAGTCGAGGAAGGTGGCAGAGGCCGCATGACGCTCGTATTTCATGTCCGGTCCATGAATCCATTTCCACGATCCCAGTTCGAATCGGTTCACGGACTTGGAGTACTTCTTGCATTCCTTTTCTCCGAATCCTCCTCCACAGACGAAGATGGAGTCGAGTCCAGTCGCCGATGTGGGCCATAGGACGTGCTCGAGTGGCGCAGGCCCCGATTCCCACGCTCTCTTTGCCAGGTAGAAAATTTTCGTGTCTCCCAGACCTGTGACGAAGAGCTTCCTATCTATCGCTACGAAAGCCCTCTTAAAGTTGTCGTCGGGCCACGGATAGGAGGTGAGGACTTGGAAGGACCAGTTCCGAGGGCTCAATGACAGGATCTTGGCTCCGGATTCGTTTCTTCCCACGCACCAGAACGTGTCGGGGTGGGGATAGAAGCCCGTGCCCCTCGTCCTGGTCTTTTCCACGGGGACCGTGTCTCTCAGTTGCGGAACGTGGAAATCCTTCGCCTCCAACACGAGAGACAGACAGTAGGGATCCCCAGAAACCAGAGGATCGTGCAATACATCCTGATGAAGATAACGCAAGGGCAACAGGGGGAGTCTCACGTGGTTCAAAAGTTTCGGGAGATTCGTCGTTCTCGAAGGGTCGTGACGAAGCCATTTCTTCACGGCTTCGTAGATTTCCACTTCCGAAGAAACCTCCAAGTCGTCCCTTTCCAAAAACACCTGCAACATCTCGAGGGACATGGAGAGGAAGTCCGAGGTGGGGATGATTTCTTGGAACCTCCGAGCAATCGAGTCCAATGCTGCATTTTGCAGTGCATTCAGCTTGAGCTTCTCGGCGACGCAGAGGAAGACAGAAGCATTCGAGGGTCGAAGCATTTTCTTCAACTTCTCGGTGTATTCCTCACAAAGTATGTCGATCTGGAGATGATGCGAGTCCATGAGGACGGCCAAGGCGACGTCTTCGTCTTCGGTCCCGTATCTATAGGCGTAGAGGAAGTCCCAGATGACTTGGAATCCTTCCGCAGACACTCCTTTTAAATGAACCGTCTTGCTCTGCGACTCTTTCATGTCGGCGAGGAACATGCATTTGAGTACGGGCGACGCGGAGCCCAGAATGAAACGGCTCCCGTAAAACGAGACATCTTGCACCTGGATGATGACGTCGCAAAGGCCGTTCTGCTCTCTGGAGTTGAGGGCATGGCTTTTGACAAGGAAGCGATACTGATTCTCGGTTTTGAATCGTTTCCCGTCGCCGTGCTCCGTTCCCACCATGGTTCGAGCGGGATCGATCACGATGTCTGAGCCGTTTTAGTTGGAGTCGGCACTGCACGGAAAGGTCGACAAGGAGGCCAGGCCGACACGGAGGCCACTAGCACCAGAAGAGCGAGTTATGACGCAACTGGTTAGAGAGGCTGTAACGCAGATGGTATCGAGGTGTTTTCCTCCACACTCCTTCAAGGTCGCGAGGCTCGTCACATCTGTCAAGGTGATCGGGTACGTATGTAGGGAATCCCTTCATGAACGAGCAGAAAAGGGAGATAATAAAAAAACGAATGTGCTCACGATGAGTCAGACGCAATAGGAACCGGTAAAAAAAATCAAGATAAATAAAAACAAGTAAAATACGCAATAAATGGGTAGATTAAGAAAGGTGAAAAGAAGGCAGGAGGATGAGAAGAGGCGACTTGAAATAAAGATAGGAAGGAAAAGCAGGAAGAAGTCCACAGTACAGTCATGCGATCGGTTTAGAGGTGCAGTTATGTAACCACAGAGGGGGTCTGTGAGGTTGCATCACCGAACTCTGTGAAGGAATAAGGAGAGTGAGAGACGGCTTTTTAACCGACTCGGAAAACCGGAAGGTTCGATCCTCCGGATTGCCCCGAGGACGAATTTAAAATATGACGGACCCGAGGCGAAGACGAAACCGAAGTGCAGACCGTGGAGCGATTCCCATATTTTACCTTAGGCATTGCGTGACTTCGTGCCTGCGTTCGAAGGAGATCCATCCTTGATTATGTCTGTTCCCGAGGGCACGATTTTTTCATCATTGGAAAGCCATGACAGAAGCAGTGGGGTGAGGAAGTGCATGATGAATGTTCCGGAGTGGACGACGAGAGACTGCACGTAAGTGGACCCGAGCCAAGAAAAGACTAGGTGGCACGAACCATCGATGGAATCACATTTCTAACGACCTGTCGAAAGCTGTGGAGTCCCTGCCTTTCTCTTGCATCGATCCTGTTCTTGGGGAAAGGAAGGGAAAGGAAGAAGGCCCAAGTATGGCAAATAAAACTGTTCCTGGGTTTCGTGGGTTGGATGCAAGCAGTCCCGTGTAGACGTCCGGGCGACGTCCGTGTCCCGGACGTCGCCCATGTAGCGAGAAGGTGGAATGAAGCAGGCGTAGGAGGCGAGGCCTATCCCGCGCGTGCGGGCATCCCCATCCTCAAATTAGTCGTTAAAGGCGTCGGCCTGGACGAGGACATTAATATGGTCCCGACGTTCTCGCACTTGAGTATGGAATTTCATTTGCTGAGTAATGGCATCATCAGGATGCGAAAAACCAAAACCGCCGCGCCCCTCCCCCTCCTACTAGTTAAAGCGGTAGACTGCCAGAACGCGCGCACCATACTCAAGGAAGGCGCGTTTAAAATCGGCTGCCTCCGCCTCCGCGTAGAAGAATTCGTGATTCAGCCACGAATCATTCAATGCTTTAAATGCCTGCAGTACGGCCACTA
>CAJPEV010000579.1:9648-85590 GCA_905338385.1 Darwinula stevensoni | reverse complement strand
CTCGGATCTCACCGTGTGTCTGGAGAGCCGAATTTCCCCGTCGAAACGAAAACAAAATGGCATTTCTCTGCTCCATTTCTCAACTTATGAAGCATTCTTTTCCTTTTAAAAGTACTCATCGGGAAACTGCCGCTACCTGCCTCTGTTTCTCCCACGACTGTTACATTTGCATATTAGCAACCAGCCTATGTTATACATCGTTGCGTTCCTCTTTGATGGGGCTTTCAGAATTTGTAGGAATTTTTCGCGTGCGCGCAATATGCAAATTTTTATTGCGGAACACGCATGACTTTTCATACAAGCCTCGTATTGAGGGCTGCCTGCACTTTCTCATCCTCTCCATCAAGCATTCAATGATCCGTTAATCCCATGATGCAGGCCCTCTCATACCTCTCCACTTTGAGCTACTTCACAATTTTCACTCGGTGCCATCGTACATCTCGACTGAAGGAGTCCTGCATCCACCGACAGCATAGAGATTTCCCTCGAACGAAATGAGGCCATGGTTTCTTCGCTTCTCCTTCGTGGGCGGCAACAGGTGCCAGTCGTTCGTCCTCGCATCGTACAAGTACGCATCCGGTACCAAGGGATCGCGTCCGAAACCGCCGCTTGTGACGTGGATTTCACCGTTGTAGATCATCATCGTCGATCATCCATAATGATCGACGCGGAACAGACCAGGACGTAAGAGAGAGATGTGTAACTGGAGATGCCAAGGCACGAATGGACAGCCACATGACAGCCACTCATCCTCGAAATAAGGATTAGTTTAAACCTGAAAGAAAAGATGCATTATCCGAATAGAAGTGAGGGCTCGTCTCTTATCAGGATTCTCTCCTTTAGATAAGTACTTGTGCAACGCGTCCCTGTATACAGAAACATTCTTATCTCTTCCTGCCGGACTTTAGGGTGAGACTACGAGGGGGGGGGGGGTCTGAGAAACTATGAATAGAAAAGAGAAATATGCTGGATTTAGGGAGATTTAATAGAAAATGAAAAAATGATGGCTGGGTTGCCTTTTTGAGGTCTGTCTTCTTGAATTTGGAGGAACATGAATTAATAGATTCGCTCATAATTGTATTGCCATAGTCCTAATTACTAACTGAGAAAATAGGTGAAAAAATACTTGGTCGGCGCATGTTCGGCAGCTGCGGCGTTTCTGTGGCTTTTCGGTTGTTAGACCATGTGTGGCACAGGAAACCTTTGCACCCTTGGCCCGCGCTTGGTAGACATGGATATTTCACGCACAAGAGCAATCCGACTCAAGGTTAGTGAAAACTTTTCCAAATGCGTCAAAGCTCTGATGAGTACCGTACGTATCACTTTGAACATAAGAAATACCGCAAAAATGACCACGATGATCCAACGTGCCTAAAATGCACTTATATGGGTTTGTTTAATGTTGACGTTCTCCTTCATGCTACTTTAGTAGATGGAGGCATGGGTCTCGCATTCCCCACAGTACACAAAAGTACCCTTCTCTCTTCCCCTGAAATCGTCCCTAACAGGAGTGTTTAGTACTTCACCACATGTCTCGCCTAGACTTATGAGAATCATGTTTCTCTATCTAATCATGTTTCATCCCCAGACAGATTCATGGAGTCCTGGCCATATACAAGCTCTTCTTCTCGATAATAACCGTTTACAGAAACCGTTTACCTTATCCCAAAGAAAATTTAGAAAATTGTTGGAGTATGCGTATTCACTCCATTCTTTCGTCCTGAATTTGGAATGTGGAAGTTAGGAACTGAATTTGTAATTTTCTATGCCTCCTGCCTATCCATGCCTCAGACTTATGCTTGGGCAGGGGGTTATGCCAGTAACGAAAGTACTAGTACTTTAGATAGAAATGTCTCCAGAATTGTTGCAGGTTGCCGCAGAAGAAGTGGACATTCATGGAGTGGCCTACACATGCGCCACGTTGGTGCAATGCTTCGACGTGCAGACAGATCAGCCAGATTATTTTTTTCAATAGCATGCCACACATGGCCCATGGATCCATGTGTGGGCTAACGTACTGTATCAGGCCCATGCTTGTAACACGCATACCTCGGAGATAAGCCACACTTGGCGCGTGAATAAACTGCTGATTGGGTAGCGAAACGTGAATGTTTCCAGTCGAAGGATCGATATCAGGAATCGTTCGTCACACTCCCACTCTCCTCTGGGCGGAAGGTATGAAACCCTCGACTGCACACCGTTTTTTTTTGGGGTGGGGGGCGCTCTACACCGTAAAATAAAGAACATGCATGGATTTCAAAAAAATTATTTTTGCGAACCGTTTCCCTTGTAAATGAGCTCATCACTTAAGTTTTAAAGACTGCTGTGGTTTTATTGAAAGTAGGATGTGGAGTCGTGGTTCTTCAAAGCTGCTACAAACATGCAGAAGTGATTCAATTGTATTTCAGCGGACGGCAAAATTTGACATGTTCATCACGCATACTGGTGCATCACGTGCATAAGAGGCACGGAGATTCCTCACACATGGAGGCGCGTAGTGTGAAGTCAACAAGTGAAATACACTATAACGCATGAACCTGGATATTATATGATTCCTTTCTGTCTGCTAAGCCGACTCGTAGGGCGAGAAGAGCCATTGGGCTTCATCCCAAGAGGCTCTTTTTCGTATTTACGATTTTTCAGGCCCTTTCCGTCGTGAGACAAAGACGTGCCCACATCTAGGTCAGAAGATGAACTACCTATTCATTACTTTCCATTAAAGAAAAGAGACATTCAGATGCAGAAAGGAGACTGGTCATGAAATATATTCTGCTGATAGTCATTAATTCATGTTCATTCCGAAAATGAGATCGCGCTGTAGATCGGGAATGACTACAATTTAATACCAATGTCTCAGAGAATGAATATTTAAGGGGAGAATATGAGCAGAGAATAAAAACTAAGATCCTAAGCAGTAAGCAAAATTCGTTGGTACCATCGAAAAGCTTGTATTCCAAAGATCTTATTTACAACATGATGTTCACATCACTCTCCAGCAATTTCTGAGACATTTTCTGAATCCCTAAAATTTAGTACATCTGGCAATCCCCAAGCCACGTCTTTAAAAATAAAATAAATGTCTTCAAATTCATTGGACTTCACAATAAAATATACAGCTACGGATTGTTTGGAGGGAAAAAAGTGAATTTTCCAATTTTTCAAGTAAAAAAGAAAATTTTCTCTCATGTTATTCGAAATTTTGATGGCAGTCTCTTTTTAGCTCCCCACTTAAGTCGTAAAACAAAATAAAAATAATCAAAACCGGTCCCAGCACATTCAGGCTTTTGTGATTTCTGGGTGTCTATGCCAAATTTCAGGTTTCTGGCACGAATATTGTAGGAGAACTTTGCGGACGTCAACTTAAACACTGATGGAAGCAACAGTGGAAATGCGATCAAAAGTATTTGAAAAAATCATATTCTTCAAAGATGCTCCAATGGAGGATATAGTAATGTGAAAACCATTATCAAAGGCATTCCCTTATCCCTAACCGCAACCATAGCCCCCCCCCCCCAACACGCCTTTCTCTACGGAACTCCCTAACGTTAGGCTTAGGCCTAATCGGCGGACTGTCGTCGGGTCTTGGCCTACCTTTTTTCGGTCAAATGAAACTCGATCCTCGACTTACTGGATCAATTAGGCCCATAAGGATTAATCCCTGGTCTTCCAGACATCTCGTCGAAGACGTGGAACGTTAGGCCGAACGCAGATTAATTCACTCTTTCATGACCGTTTTAAGAGAGTACGTGTAACGTTAAACCCATTAGAGGTCTGTTTCGAGTTTCATGAACCAGTTCAGTGCGGACGAAGAACGTTAGGCCTATCTAGAGTTCCTCGAGTCATCTCGATTAGTCTTCAGGAGAAAATGACTCTAGGAAGCAATGAATATAACATGAGCGCCACTCTGTTATTTCACGGGTGTCCGAATGAAGTATCTCCCCATCCCACCAAATCGATCGGCTACTGCTAGCCATCATTTCGATCTCATCTGATCTAATTAACTCAGCGCAAAATTATATAATCAATAAAAAGCACAAGATCCGAAGACCGATACCATGGCCGAAGAAGTTCTGAATCTGGCATAACTACGGCGCGATATCCGGCAACTGTGGAGGACGGGACCGGAGCCTTCACGCTCAGCCGAAATTAGTGGCATCTAATTTCACTTTTTATGGCGACGTGGTGCAATGGAAGCAACAAAGCAACACTTTTTGTCCCCTACAAATCAATATCTTTCGTTTGGTTTGTATCATTCCTCTGAAAACTTCCTGGGCGTGGCTACCCAGGGGAGAGAAAGAAAAATACCGGAACGAAATTCACATCTCCGAAAAGCGAGATTCAGTTCTCTCCACAACACCTAGGAGATGGAGCACCACAATTGCTAGAGCGATTTCGTGGTGTGAGAGGAAGAAGTATGCCAAATTTAATTTATGTTGATGCTATCAGAGAGGAATACATAAACGTTTAATTTTTTCGCCAGAAGGAGTTGAAGAAAGATAATAGGCGCTACCAAAGCCTACTAATACTATCGCAAACACCAAGGTGAGTTGGTATACGGAATGGCCAAGAGGTAGCGCTAGGATCCCTTTACCCCGACCCCAGTCAACTTGACCACCCTAGAATTGGTTATTTGAGTGACAGAGTGAGACTGTGTGAGTGCCCGTGGGTCTGGTACCTCTGTACTCTAATGGGAATAAAGTAGATGCTCGAGGCATTTACATTTAGATGACAGGACCCGGTATATCTAGAACTTGACATGAGGTCAGGCATGAAGGCTGAGAATATCGAATATCGTTCAGAAAGGAAAAGGCATCGCGCCCTCGACTTCATGCCCAGCACCACCACCAACGAACCCTGTAAGTCATCATGAAAATCCTCAGTCACCCAAATCCTCTGATGGTTCCATCTTTGTTCTAAATCGGCGTAGTAAGAAAGCCCTTTCTTCCACGCGAGTAGCTAATCCCTTCAGTCTTCCTAAGTTCAACTGCCCAATGTTCGTGGAAAATGTGCCCCCAGAGCTCGCAAACAAGCTCTCCTTCATGAGAGCCGTCAACGCTAAGTTCAATGAGGAAAACATTTTTTATGTCAGGAAGACCAGCAAAGGCTTCGTGCTCGAACTCAACTCGGCAGAGACAGCAGACGAGTTGGCTCGCCTATGGCCTGCCGAGTTGGGAAAAGCTCTTGCACCCAGAGACAAATCGGCCTTGAGTAGGATAGTCTTTAAAGGTGTCGATCTAGACATCCCTCTGACAGACTTCGTCCTAGCCCTTGCCGAACATGGCCCAGTGATCAAAGGAAGCAACAGAATTAGAAGAGCTAGAGATGGCGCGCCCACGACCTGCGTAACGATAACCATTGTAGAAAACCTTGCAGTTGAAACTCTCCTCCAGGAAGGTCGCTTCAGATGCGGCTCCTTATATTTCCCAGTAGGACGATTCGAACAAAGGCCTCAAATCATTCAGTGCTTCGAGTGCGGGAAATATGGCCACACTCCGCAGGATTGTAGAGGCGTTCAGCATTGCGTCTATTGCTTGGGAGACCACACTCCGCGCGAGTGCAATGCCAGGACCCTTCCTCCCCAGTGTTCTAATTGCGGAGGAAGCCATCGTTCTGACTCCTACACTTGTCCAAGGAGGGAGAAAGTCCGACTTGCCCTTGCAGCTCAATTCCCAGACTCTAAGTTAGGTGCCATCGTTCTGACTCCTACACTTGTCCAAGGAGGGAGAAAGTCCGACTTGCCCTTGCAGCTCAATTCCCTGACTCTAAGTTAGGCAAAACATACGCAGACATCCTCAAAGGATCGTCGCAGCCGCCAGACGGGGAAACCGTCATTCCTAGACAGGATAATCCCCTCCTTGTAACTTTCACCTCTGACTCTTCTTCCGATAAGGCCCCTACAGGCGCTTGGCCCCCGCCGATCATCCATCACAAGCCACGTCCTAACCCGGTTCCCACCTCCCAAGTCCAACGAAAAGTCCTCCCTCCTACAGTAACTACGCACGCAAGCATAGAAACAACGCTCTCTCACCTAATAGAGCTCCAAAGGCAAATGATGGACACTCTTAACAACCTGTGCGCGGCCATCAGGGGAGTTCCCCAAGTTCCACTTCCACACCCCTGTCCTCCCCAAGCCCTCTAATCACAATGTAGAATTACCACTTGGAAGGCTACTAGCACTACGTACGTTTGCAATTGCCGAAAGCGGGGTTTGCGCGACTTAATGAAGTAAATTAACTATGGTATTTTGGTTCGTAATAGACAGAAAGTGAGCTTAGGATGCCGACTGCCCCAAAAATTAAGAACTACTACTCTCATTTTGTAAAATTAAGTAGTAATGAAGGGCACCATGGCTCAGCAGTCTACATACAGGCCTCATTCGATTCTTCTCTCCTCCTTTCCAACTCGACAACCTCTTCCGAGATTATAGGTGTGAAAGTCAAAACTCCTCAACAAACGCTCCACATTTATCACGTCTATGCCTCCCCCAGCAAGCCCCTATCTAACGATGATCTTGATCTTTTGTCTGCCGGCTGACAGCCTCTTCCGAGATTATAGGTGTGAAAGTCAAAACTCCTCAACAAACGCTCCACATTTATCACGTCTATGCCTCCCCCAGCAAGCCCCTATCTAACGATGATCTTGATCTTTTGTCTGCCGGCGGCCCAACCCTCATCATAGGAGATCTTAACGCTCACCACCCCTCCCTTACAGGAACCCTTGCCAATCAGCATGGCGAAACTCTCTTCTCCTTTATCTTGGACAGCCAATTTACACTACTCAACTCTCCCGAGCCCACCCACTTCCCACCAGGACAAGGAGCGCCACACAGAATCGACCTTGCTCTGTGCAATCCCCAATTCCTCCCTCTGTTTGAGAAATTCGAAGTAGGGCCAGACTTCGGTAGCGATCATTTACCTATCATGGTAACGTGCACCACTAGCAGTAATACAGCAGACCCGAACCCCAGACCCAAATTTGACTTTTCTCGTGCCAACTGGCAGGCCTTCCAAGACACCCTCGATTCCATTCTCCCCGATCGTGTAGACCTTCTAAGATTAGTCCTATACCTACTGCGACAGGAACGGGACTGATCAAGAAAAGTTGAACGAGTTTTACGAAGATAGGGGTGAAAGGAGGGGTTCTGAGTCTTCGGGATATCGGAGAGTTTATTTTGCAATCAAATCATTAGGAAGCGGCGCCGCCTACGAAGAGACTATATGGCGACAAGGGATCCCGGTATTAAGCAATCGATCAACCAATTCAACAGGGAAATTAAGGAGCGTATTGCCCAGGATAGGGAATCTTACTGGAACAATCTATGTGAGAAGCTTAATGATGAGACCAATCCAAAGGAATTCTGGACCTTACTTAAGAGAGTAGCCCCCAAAAGTACAGGTAGTGTAATTAAGCCACTCAAAGTAGGCAATGAGACCTTTTGAACAATCTATGTGAGAAGCTTAATGATGAGACCAATCCAAAGGAATTTTGGACCTTACTTAAGAGAGTAGCCCCCAAAAGTACAGGTAGTGTAATTAAGCCACTCAAAGTAGGCAATGAGACCTTTACGACCCCTTTGGGCAAAGCAGAAACTTTTGCTACATCCCTACATAAAACAATGCAGGTACCTCCCTCCCAGCTAAGATCAAGTTCCACGTTGGAGCAGCTTACTCTTCATAACCTAATTACTAAGTTCGATCTAGCGGTGGCCAAGGACCCCATCTCCCCTCATGCCAACAACGTCCACTATAAGCATCTCCTAGATATCATTACTATAGAGGAAATAACTGAAACAGTTAAAGCAACCCCAAATAAAGCGCCAGGAGAGGATAACATATTTGCTCTTCCCCTTAAAAAGGCCCCTCTGAAATTCTACGAGAGGCTTGCTGAATTATTCAACTACAGCCTGATACATGGTCACATACCTAAAGTTTGGAAGTCTGCCATCGTGGCCATGATTCCTAAACCTGGGAAAGATCCAACTTTACCTGAATCCTACCGACCGATCAGCCTACTCAGCTCTCTACAAAAAATCTTCGAACGCATAATCACAAACAGACTAACGAACTTTCTGGAAGAAACGAATCAACTACCTAATATGCAAGCTGGGTTCAGAAGAAATAAGTGCACCACTGACCAACTAACCCGCCTAACGCATGACATCATTAAATCTGCAGCAGGCCAGCATCTTATAGCAGTCTTTTTCGACGTAGAAAAAGCCTTCGATAAAGTATGGCATGCGGGACTCCTCTTTAAACTCCATCATCATTTCAAACTTCCCAAACCTCTCACTCTATGGATCCAATCCTTCCTTTCGGATCGTACGCTTGCAGTTCGCTATGACGGAGCCCTGTCGGACAAACGCCCCCTAAGTCGACCACAAGGAGTCCCAAGGCAAGAGAGAGGAGAAGAGAAGTATGAGATACACGTGCTGGAAGGATTGAGAGAAGGATGTTTTTAAGTCCGAAGGGTCAAGCGCCTACTGTGCCGGTAGACCATCGCTCATCGCAGTCCCAGTACGGCCGAATTTCATTATGTCTGACGAGAGCTGCCTGATCTTTCCATGACATTGTTGACCGCATAATTCTACTTAGGGCGATTTAGCTGTCGTGAGGAGAAACCCTCCGTTTTCGCGATGAAGTTAGAACGGGAATCGATGCATAACAAGCTCATACCGAGAGACAACAATGTAAAATTCTTGGGAATCACAATTAACGACTGTCACTCTTGGACCCCCCATATCAATGTCATCAAAATGAAAGCTTACAATAAGCTTAATTGCCTTAAATTCCTAGCCGGTACAAATAAATGTAACTCGGAAGTCATCCTGAAACTGTACAAAGCCTACCTAAGACCCGTAATTACATATGCGTTTGCAGCCACCCGGGTAACATGCCTAGGGGTTGATCTAGTTGAAAGGTCTAATCTTGCAAGGGATTAATTCATACGAAAGGCGGAGGGATCTACCTGTGCGTTACTTATGCAGATACTTAAACAACTAAAAGGAGCCCTCCCTATTTATGCCTCCATGTTGGGGCGCGAATACTATAATGCCTCTCACAGACCGCCAGACATAGCAGACTACCCTTTGTTCATATTGTATTTATCGTTGGCTTGTGCAGATTTCTTTCGGGCACAAAAGGGATATAAATCGTATTGATGAGCAAATCTCAGAATATCAGTTGTGTTCCTAGTAGCTAACAGGCTGATTTCTTCTGAAGCTCTTGTTTAAGTGACTTACCCCCACATAGCATAAACAGTCTTATAACTCTTAATATGGAAATAAGTGGTTCCGCGCCGGAATCGGTCCGTTATCCCCGACATTCTTCCCAGAACAACGCATGACATCTATCTCTGATTCGAAAATATTCTTAGCACTATCTCTTACCTAAATTATTGTCTAATTATGCTCTCTCTACAGGTGCTACAACCTCGACTTCACCACCACCCAGCCCCGTTAACAAAGTAATCTTAACCGTAAATTAGCCACGGGGCGCCCAGCTTGAAGCGCCTACGGGCGGACCAAGCTGGGTCTAAATGTCAAAATTACATGGAATTGGGCACCAAAAAAGGATGTTAAAATTCTTCTTACCATTTTCCGGCACCTGCTTTGGCAGGAGCAGCCCAAGCTACATTTGATACCCTGACTGGATCCATAGCGTCATAATTTAGGCCCAGCAAAAGAAGTAAGGCACTTGCGGCCAGGTTTTCCTTTTCAAATCATGCTAGTTATCCTGCCCTCTCACCCAACTCTTAGCAGGGGTGATCCCCACCACGTGGAGATCACAGGGCTATAAAAAAAAAAAAAAATTTTTATCAGTGGAACTGGAATATTAATTTCATAACGACTTGGAAGCGCAGTATCCCTCCGGACACCTCGCGCCGACGATCCACAACCAACGACGAGAAATTCTCATTCGCTTACGAGAGCACACTCGGAGAAATCTTTCCCTCCGGTCCTCGGATCGAGGGTTCTGTTACCCTTGGGACTGACGTTGAAATGAGCACGTTCGATCCCGATTTCAGGCGTCGTTTCTCGCATTATAGCTTTTCTAACAAACGGAAGTCAAATGTGACTCAGGAAGGTCAAGGGTGTCGCTCTGCTGGATGCCAGACTTTATAGGGAAAAGCTTGTTCGCCATAAGAACGTCAAATGTGACAGTCAAATTTCTCAGTCATCCTCACGCATCATAGACCAACCGTGGACGACAGAATGTTCGCAAAAACGAACGACTCCTCCCTCGTCGAAAATGCCCGTTTCGTTCTGTTTCTCCGTGACGCTCGGCGACGACGACCCGCAAGCACCGTCGGAATGTCTCCCATTCGATTCAGAGGGATCACTCAACCAAATCATTTAATCTCGCCCCGTGGTTTCAGTCATTCCGTCGGGATGGGGCAGTGAATTCCGTACGAGTTGCTCAGGCAACTTGCAGAAATCTGAAGAGTTGGTGGAACGACAATGACCAGTGGCGAAAGTCATTTTAACTCGTAGCACTTTTGAAGACTCGGGATTAAAAGAGGATGAACCATACCTTCATTCCTCGACCAATAGATGTCACCCTCACCGAAGCGTGTTCCGGCGTCTCCCTTCCCCCAATGGCAAAGCAGAGACACCTCATCTGGCAGTCGCCCCGCGCCGACCGCCGTGTGGAGTCGCTCCCTCCGGATTGGGTGCCAGGAGCGACGTTGCCCTCGAAGGACCGGGGCCTCACCAATGACGTCTGTTCCTCCTAAGTGTCTGCGCCGAGTCTCACTGGTCCCGCCTTGGACTATGGAATTGGCGATTTTATTCACCGGAATAGGAATGTTAATTTCACAGCGACTTGGAAGCGCAGTGTCACTCCGGACACCTCGCGCCGACAATCCACAACCAACGACGAGAAATTCTCCTTCGCTTTCGAGAGCACTCTCAGAGAAATCTTTCCCTCCGGTCCACGGATCGAGGGCTCGGGGGCCTTTAGAATCGACGTTGCTTTCAACCCGTTCGATCTTCGTTTGCCAGTTTCTGCCTCTCCACGTTAAAAATACGAGAACCTATGCCTGAAACCTTGGGAGAGGAACCTCCGTTTCATACAGCGCATTTTCATTCCGGAGTTTTCCGCCAGGAATACAAAGAATGCGATTGCACCATCACGGGTGTTGGTATCACCGAATTTGCATCAACCCGCACCAAAAATATGCTCTCATCATCAAACAAAGGAATATTTCAGCATTTGCAACCCTATCAAGGAAAGGAGTTTTCTTCCTAAAACCTGCGATGGCAAGATGAGATAGTAAGATCATATAATGCTTTGGTGGGGCCTTCGGGGGAGGTCCTGTGCGACTGGTCCTCTTGCATTAGTGAACATGTTAGGAGTTGAGTATGAATGTGATTTCCGGTTTCCGTGTGCTCTACGTATCAGAGGTGCCATTGCAACAAGAGAGTTTGAGAACATTGAGACAAGGAGACGCCTTCATTGCCTCCAGTGACGCCAACGCGACAAGGGGAGAAGTTAGGGAAAGTGCTCAAGTATATCTGATCAGAGTACCGGAGCACTGGGAGAATAAGACTCTCTCTGAATTGTGAGAGCTCCCGATTTTGAATGCACATGCCCAGTTTGGATCAAGACTGGCATTTGCAAACATTCCCGTGGAATGCTAATTCACAGGGTCCTCTGCCCCGCAGGCCTGCTAAAGGAACATTTTCTTTCTTTTGACTCATGGAACGAGACCATAATTTGGTGCTTCATACGATGAAATTTGGTGGGCATTTCATGGCATCTGATGAAAATACTGAGGGAGAATTTGCTGTTCGATTTATTAGGTCTGGTGATGCAATCATTTGGTGAAGGTAATAAGAATTAGTTTATGTAAGTTCATTGAGTGACCAAATAATGAAATGCGAAGATGAATCATAACTTCTTCGTGGCAGAGTCAATATTATTTTCTGATGGATTAAATATTTACCAATTTCATCTTCTTCCTCTCCAAGGTTTCAGGCGTAGGTTCTCCTATTATTAACGATGACAGGCAGAAGCTTGTAAACGAGGATCGAACGGGTTGAATCCAACGTGGATCCGAAAGGCCCCCGAACCCACCTCGATATGAGGACGGGAGGGAAAGACTTCTTCGAGGGTGCCGTCGAACGCGAATGGGGATATCGCGTCGGTGTTTGTGGATAGTCGGCGCGAGGTGTCCAGAATGACACTGCGCTTCCAGAATTCCTCCAACTCACAAATAATGATGGAATAAAACTTTCCCGCGATTTGATAAGCCGATTCGAGATTCCAAGGCGGGGCCGGTGAGTCACGGCGCAGAAACTCAGGACGAAAAGACGTCATTGGCGAGGCCCCGGTCCCCAGAGGGCAACGCTTCTCCATGGCACCCAATCCGGAGGGAGCGACTCCACGCGGCGGTCGGCGCGGGGCGACTACCGGACGACCTGCCTGCGTCGTCCTCTGGGGGAAGGGAGACGGAAGAGCACGCTTCGGTGAGGGTGACATCTGTTGGTCGATGAATGAAGGTCAAGTGCATCCTCTTTTCATCCCGAGTTTTCCATAGTGCTGAGCGAGAGAGTGACTTTTGCCTCGGGTCGTAGTCGTTCCCCCAATTCTCCACATTTTTGCAAATCGCCTGAGCAACTTACAAAATATGTCAAGCAAAAAGCAGGCATAGGATGAAGATGGAATGGGTTGAATCCTTCGCCCGATCCCTACGGAATGACTTAAACGACGGGCCGAGTTTATATGAATCAGTTGAGTGATTCGTCTGAACCGAATGGGAGACATTCCGACGGTGCTTTGGGATCGTCGGCGCAGAGTGTCACAGAGACAGAACGGAACTGTCACTTTCGATGAGGGAGGAGGCGTTCGCTTCGCGGGGTTACTGCCTGCTGTTGATCTATGACGAGTGGGGATGAGTGTGCTGGGTCCCACAGGCAACCCGAAGTATCAAGAGAGCGAATCGCAAGGACACCCAGGTCAGTTTCGCCCGAATGAGGTCCTAACTTCGAATCATTTCCCCTCCTTAGATGTGACGCTCGCCGCATCGTCCCGCCCTCTTCTACCTTTCCCCCCCTTCAGATGGGCAAGTACGTCGAGCGGCAGTCTCCCCGGACCCACCCCTGCTCGGAGTGACCGCCTTCGGATTTGGCGCTTTGAGAGGTGTCGTCCTCGAAGGACCTAGATCACGCCGAGGAGGGCTTCTAGTACCGAGTGCTGAGAAAAGTGCGGTGAAGACTATATATGTTGAACCTTCGGAGAATGAAGGTCGAATTCATCCTGTTTTCATCTCGAGTCTTCAAAAGAGCTATGCGAGAAAGTGACTTTCGCCACAGGTCGTTGTCGTTCCGCAAACTTTCTAGATATCTGCTAGTTGCCTTAGCAACTTGTAAAGCAACGAGCTTAAGCAGAAACTGGCATACGATGACGATTGAATAGGTTGAATCCCACTCCTGATCTCGACGGAAAGACTGAAACCACAGGGCGGGATTAAACGATTACTTCGATTGATCCGTCTGAACAGAATGGGAGACATTCCGACGATTCTTGAAGATCGTCGGCGCAGGGCGTCACGGAGAGGCAGAACGGAAGGTTTCTACTTCCTATGGAAGTGGTGTTAGCGCGGCCAAAAACTCGAGTGTTTACCGCGTATATCTTCGCTTGTAAGAACTATTTTGAAGCCTAGGTCACGGCTCAGAACTTTTCTACCATGTCTTCATCCGACATGGAACAGGGGGGACTATAGAGTCCTCATCTGGATGGCAGACTATTTAGTCGAAATAAAGGGAAAGAAAACATGAGATGAACTTTGGAAGTGGGCAAGAGAGCTTAAACCCTAGCGAGAATCGATCACAGCATGAAAAGACAACATACCAAGTATTGCTGTCTGTCATGACAAGATTTTGGGTAAAATGAACCCCTCACATTTGCAAAATTCCTGAAGGATTCCATTGGTGAAGTAGCGTCAGTGCGGCCCACAAGATTAGAAGATCTAATTGTACATTGCAAGTCACAGGAGCTGGCTAGACATCAATTGCAAATCCACTCACTAAGAAAGGAGACTATTAATTTCTCCTAAATGCTGAAGAATCGCCAAGGAGTTATCTTTGGAGTCTTTTTTGAACTCTCAGAAGTTGATAGAGGGCTTACAAGAACAAAGAGTCACCCAAGTGAAAAATCTTTCGAAGGCAATATATTGGGATGGAAAACGTGCACTCAATCCCTCATCATTTATCCTGATCACTTACCATTGAATACCATTGAACAACCAGAAGCAGATGCTGAGCTCCCATCACGCATTACTCTTGGGTCCCAAAGGTTTAAAGTCAAACCACATGTACCTATTCCTGTGAGATGTTTCTGTTTTCAAAGATATGGTCACACAGCTCAAAGCTAGGAAGTTGCTCCACTGCTTACAAGGGTCAGCCAAAGTACAAAGAACGGGTAAAGATTTTAGAAATAAAAGTAGTAAAAGACACATCATATGCTGATACTTTCAAGACGTTCAAACAGAAAAATGAGGCTCAAACATTGCTCAAAACAGACACTTCGCACAAAATCACTCGGTCAATACACACTGAGCCAAATTCAGGATTTCAGAATATATTTTTTAGAGTGGAAATCAACTCCGTTGGAAAGTAGCCCTGCAAGGGAACCAGATGCTGTGATTTCGATACCAACCCTCAAAAGCTCCTACAGAATTGCAAAAGCAAATGGTGACAACTCTTCATCCAATTATCATAATGCAAAACAGCTCTCCAAGAACTGGTCTGAGAATACAATTTCAGATAAATGAGGGAAAAACTATACAAGCTGTGACCATCAGGCGGAACTCCTCCTACCCTCGTAGAAGGAGACAAAGAGATCTCGGTCATATTTCTAAGGAAAATTCGTTAGGAAGGAACCCTCCTACCTCTCTTAGCATCCCGTTACGTTGGAAGACGTTGTAGTTGTAACATGTTTCTTTCATGTCTAAGCGATAACTCAATGCTAAACGGGAAAAAAAGAGCAGGACTGGATGATAAAACCCGATTCTTACAACGTTCTCCACTAGATGTCAGGGTCACCGCCGCATCCCCTCGCGCCTCCCTTCACCCTTTGGCCACACGGAGTCACGTAGCCCTCGGGGTCGCTGCGCCCCCGCCGCCGCGTCGATTCGCTTCCTCTCGATTGAGCGCCAGGAATTGCGTTGCAATCGGGGAACTGGTGACGTCTCGAGGACCGCATTTCGTCTGGAGTCCGTAAGGCGAGTCAAGGACCGGTCACCACGGCACACGATACGAAACCCTCTTGACGCATTCGTCTGTATTCCCCTTGCGTAATACGTAAACTTGGTAAGCGCAGTGTCATACGGAACACTCTGCGCTAACTTTCCAGTAACATCGATGGGATGACCACCGTCCACCTCCGAAAGCTTCCTCAAGTGATTCTGTTAAACATCCCTTGCAATTTCAGTTATGCCGTCCGGATCGTTGTTGGATTCGACCAATCTCATCTTCTGCCAGAATCTGCTGAACAGGTCAATGAACCGGTACATTTCGACGAATGCGGGACATTGCGCGATACTAAAAAAAGTATATATATTTACTTAATGTGTGTTTATTTTGGAGGACTTTGAAATCAAATGAGTTTTTATTGAATTCTTTTAATCACTCAACTAGCTCAATATTTTTGTTATTAATCGTGGGCGCGGATCGTCCCAAGCGAGGCGACGCTCTCAAATGCTCTTCATATCAGGGGGAGTTCCGGAACATTGATGTCAACTTTACGAACGCAGCGGTCCAGGCGTGACTACATCAAGGCTGGGAATCTAGACGAATTCACATCCCTGGACACCCAATCCAGATGGGGGGGGGGGGGGGCATCTCCCTTGGGTCGGGCAGGGCTGGAGGGACTCCCAGGTGACTTGCCTCTGGCTGGCCGATCTTATTACTTGTCTTAAATCAGCTTTCATTCAGCCGAACAAGTATGTGGAAATATGCTCAGTAACGGAATTAATGAAACGATTCAACTCTAATTGTTCAAATACATCATTTGAATATATTGTTCATGCTACAGAAAGTTAAGCCATTCACAAGTACATTATTTTCCTTCTTACATCGTCGTGTGAAATTCTTTATTATTTTATTCTTTCTTCTGGTGCTCAAAAGATCGTTCTAATTGTAAAAGAAGATTAATGTTCCCTCGTTTGCCTTATTGTGTAAATGTGTAACTGTAAATTAAAGCGAATAGATGAATATGAGCGTAAGAATAGAAAATGAGAATACAAACATTTTTTTTGGAAGGAGGGGGGTGGGGAGGCGGGAAACATGTCATTCCAAGACTCCATTTGACCTCGTTAAATGAAAGGCGCGTTAAGTGACGATCTTGATGCCCTAAAAGTGCAATACCCTCTATCTCGGACTTAAGGTTCCTGAATTGTCGTGGACCGGTGGAAACTGGCCTTCGATGATGAGACGAATCAGAATCCACGGTGGCACGACAGACCTCAGAAGAGGTTAAATGGCTTTCATCGAGTGTGACGCCACGCCAAAAAGCGAACCACCGAGGGATTGCAAGATCTCTCGTGGACACGTCGTGCTTCTGCAGGCATCGCGCCACCAATTTTATCGCTATCGCTGTGGAGGTTGGATATGAAGAAGTAAAAGTGGAAAAGAACCAGTATGAGTTCATTTGTGGATTCGTCTCGGGGACTCGGGACTGGAAGTCGTTCTCTGCGTGACCCCATAAATAGATAAATATAAGCGTAATAATAAATAAATGAAATATAAGGTTATTTGAATCAGGGGGGGGGGGGGGAAGATGCGGGATATTATCATTCCAAGACTCCATTAGACCAAATCGAATGGAAGGCGCGTCGTTAAGTGATGCTCTTGATGTCCTGAAATTGCATCAAATTTCATCCTAGTAAGTCGAAGATCGAACGAAAATTCTCTTTAGACGATTCCACGAAAATCCGAGTCGATTGGGATGAAGAATAAATAATCTCTTTCCATTGCAATTGATCCCCTATTTTTCAGGCTTTGGGTTCCTGAATTGGCGTGGACAGGTAGAAACTGGCCTTCGGCGATAAGTATCATAGTGGATCCCGATGGCATGGCAAAACTCAGAGGGGAACGGGAGTTCGATGCTTCTTTCGAGTGGGACGCTTCGCCAAAGGAGAAATCATCGGTGGGTGGCTCGTAGGCGCGTCGTGCTTCTGATGTCACCGCGCCACCAATTTATTTTTATGACAACAGCATTAAGTACGGGGCTCGACCTTGTGGTTCTCGAATGGGGTCGGTAAGGAGAGTCCACTTGTGGATTTGCCCTGGGGACTCGGGGCTCGAAGTCGTTCTCCGCGTGACCCCGGTCCCTCGAGGACGAAAACTCTCCGGGCCCTGAATCCTGAAGGGGTCACTATACGAGGGGGTGGAGGCGGGGAGACTGCCGAGCGATGTGCCGCATCGTCGCGAGGGGGCGAAATGGAAGGCGGAGGGAAAGCCCAGGCGAGGGTGACATCTGGTGGGGGAATTTCGATGGAACTCTGAGCTCCTTCAGGCGAAACTGATGGACGTGTCCTTGCGATTCCTTCTCTCTATACTCCAGGAGGCATAATTTGAAACCTTACTCCTGTTCGAACACTAGGACCGGAACAGCCAATCAAACTCCACCATGGTGTCATGGTAGGAACATGGCTACCCCCGTAGCCGCTGCAAGTTAAAGCGAATCAGGCACAACTCACGAATAAACAGGTCGCTGAACATATAGCTGAGTTCGAAAAGAATATGGGTCTATGGTTTTTTCAATTAAGTTGGACAGCTCAACGCAGGCCAACCTTCTCCTAACTGCCACCACTATGACACTAGGCCTACGCAACATAAGGAAATATTGGTTACGCGATGGCATATGAAGAGCTGTGAAGTTAGGCCTAGGTTTCAATCAGCTTAGTGACCAATAGTCATATTTTTTTAATGAAGTATCAAGAGGTTGAAGGTAATGCAAGTGAGGAATGTGAGTCTTGGTACTGGTTTGTAGCGACTACGTTTTCAGTGATAATGTACATTTGGTAACATAGCATTATGGGACATTGATAAATGCATTCACCCTACATAACTTGAAGGATTGAAGTACATTTTCAGAGGGAAAGTATTTTAAATCACCTAATCTACCAGTGACAAAAAGTACATAGTAGACTTTTTCAGGAGGATGTACCAGAATGCATGGGAAATGGGTTGCTCTCATGTCATTGAATGGCACTCACCAGCTGTCTGGTTCTTTCAGCATTCATTGATCCCCATGTTCTGGCAAAACTATATTTTAGAGTTGCTTGCCTTAATGTATTCCTTTTTTTAATGTCCAATAAGTGCTGCATGAATGAGCATGAAGATGCTTCCTTGCCAATGTCCCAAGGTTAGCACTTTATCACATCCAGGCCCTTCATATTTTCTCCTAAAGGTTCCAATTACATCCAAGTGCCATCAACGTCTCCCCTTAACCCTAACTCTAAATCAAATCAAACTATCCTGAAATTTAATTAGATGGCAGATACTTAAGCTGATTGTAAAGCCTTTTGAAAGTGTGAATCCAGCTATTTAGCTGCTTTTTAGTAAACAACTCATGTATGAAATGGATTGCCTTGCTAATTTTTTAAAATTTTCTGTAACCAGAGCAAATATGGGAGTGAAATTCAAAGAATATCTCTCATTTGTCCAAAGGAGGATTGGGAAAAGGAAAACAACTCATGAAATTGTTGATGGAAGTTAAAAGAAGAAATGATCCCTTGTGGCTTGTGTGGCTAAAAATGTATCTTATGTGAGTCATATGGTGCAGGACATGAATGGATAACCTTATGCATGCATCCAGGCATTCTTTGCATTGGGTGTCTTCCCCACACTGTGAAATGATCCCTTGTGGCTTGTGTGGCTAAAAATGTATCTTATGTGAGTCATATGGTGCAGGACATGAATGGATAACCTTATGCATGCATCCAGGCATTCTTTGCATTGGGTGTCTTCCCCACACTCTTTTAAAATATATATGCAAACTGAAGCTCCACATCATGTTTCTTGATCACAAAAAGCATGTTCTTCCTCAGACATATTTAGTGTTCAGCATTGACATTTTTTCCTGCCTATTTCTAATCATTCTTGGTTAATTAATAAAATTCAATTGGTGGGGTTTATTTTATGCATCCAGTTTTATTCCCCAATGAATTTTCTATCATCATTGTCCCTACAGTTTCCTTCCATCATTCCGCGAACTATTTGGAGCCTTTCAAATCCTATAATTTATCCGATACGACGTTTACACTTTCCTAGGATGTGATCTAAACTTTGAACTTAAGCATTTGTTAAACGGCTAAGGCTTTAATCGTAACGAAAACTAACCAAAATTCATGCAAACCTACACCTACCGTTGGGCCTACTCGGTAAACTCATCTTGGCAACACGATAAGATTGGTCTGCCTTGCTCTGGTGATGTACGGCGGGAAAACCCAAGTCCAACCAAGAGCTACTCAAAAACATTAACTCCCTGCTTTTCAGGTAGAGCTGAAACCTGTATTAACATGGAAGTCGCCATTTTCCTATAATGACATTTAGCGAGCGTTTGATTGGCTGTTCCGGTCCCAGTGTTCGAACAGGAGTAAGGTTTCAAATTATGCCTCCGGGAGACCCGGAGGACCCGGAATATCGATTGCTTCGATCTCGGGAAGGCAGGAAATCCCCGAAAACGCATCATTTCGTAGCGTAACTCGACCGATCTTTGGCCAACCGAACTGAACGAGGCGACGAGACGAACCGAGTTTCCTCTCTCCTTCGAGGAAAAACTCGGATTCAGAAGTGTTTTCGTTTTCGAGGAGCCTTCAATACGTATCGACCGGACAGAACTGTCAGACAGTACTCCGGTACTGTCGAAAAGTATTACGATGGTACTGTCGCAGGCTGCGAGCCATATGCACGAAAATTTGTTTGCAAAAAGGCAACTGAATTCCCTTCCTCCCTCCGTCGTCGGTGAAGCACGACCGAGGTAGCATGCAGCAAAATCGCTATCGATCGCCGATTCCGACACCGAATCACAAAAGAAAAAAAAAGTTTGAAATTCGGGTAAAAACCTGAAACGCAGTCATCCCCTGGCGAACGAGACGGGGCCAAGAAAAGCGTGAAGTCGCGAAGTCGTTTATTTTGCGGTGCTCGCTCGATGCAGGGAGTCGCTCTGTTCAGAGTGAGTCATCGACTCACTCTGAACATAGGAAGTAAAGCCGTTCGCTTCCACAAGGCCACTTTTCCCATTAAAAACCAATTGGCAGGAACCATCGGATTCACGATAGTTGAGGGCATAGCAAGGGGGTGTCTGTAGAACACATCTTACTCCGCAAATTCTGACGCTTGCTTCTTTTGTTTCAAAAGTGATGTTCTCGTATCTCTTCCCAGGATGTGCAACATAATGGGCCACAAAATCTATTGAGATCACATTGTGTAAGTAGGTAAAGAAGAAAGCGATGACGGCCACCGGCTTGGCTCCACGGGAGAAGAGGAGTTCCATTGTCATGGCATATATTCCAAGGGAAGGAACGAATGAGCTAGGTTGTATACGTGGCACAGGCTGAAGAGCATCGATCACTTCTACAGAGACCAAATCAAACATTCGTTTAATGGACTTTTTTGGGATTGAGTGCACCTGAGTGTTGGTTTTGTAAGAAAACTCTCCTTAGCTCATCATGTTGGAAATATGTAGAATCATTGAGCTCCTGCCAACTCCCCACCCCTCTCACTTTGAAAGTACCCAGCTTTTGAAATAAGACACGTTCCAATTTCGATCCTCTCTCATTGGAGATGTGAAATAGTTAGCAATGATAGTCATGACAGTAATGACATTTTCCCTTGTGGGAAGGATGATACATCTGTTTTCTGACCTGGAAAACCTTACATTCCAATGTCACATTTTCCTCAACTCTCAAGAGGGATTCTTGGTTATATGTTACTGACTGGGTTGGCCCAGTTGACCACAATTGCTTTCCCAACTGCGTGTGCAATGCGGTTGGAAAAGCAATTCCGTGGGTCGACATTTTTTCTCGGGCAACAGTCCAAGGAATTTCCTTGAAGGAGACATTTAGTCATCCAGGGGACGTCCGAGGAGGATATACATGGGATATCAAAGTGTCCATGAGGGTATGTCCAATGGATGTATTTTGGATCGAAATGGCTACTTGGGATGATTTGCAATCTGCATACTAATTTTTACAGAAGTTACTCAAAATTTGTGGGGTCATTGCAATCAGTGGGATATGTACTGAGCAGAGGAAACTCATACTGACTGTTATTCATTGTCACAGGAAAAGGGAATAAAACAAACTGCAATTTGTTGAAGACCAACTTGCCTGCCAATATCAGTGGTTGACTTCTACATCCGTCACCCATAAATATCGTCCAATATTTACTGGGGGAAAATTTGCATGCTTGGAGCTTCATTGCTAACAAAAACATTAGATATGACTTCAAATGTCATAATTCACATATATTGTATTCAGATTTGAAGAACCCCTGATGCTCCCATCATTGATACCAGGCTGCTTCCACATATTCTGGATTAGAAGCTTGTGGGAAGGATGACACATCTTTCCTCTCTCCTACCTGTGACGTGACCTCATACCTCAAG
Source organism: Darwinula stevensoni (assembly GCA_905338385.1). Lineage (NCBI taxonomy): Eukaryota > Metazoa > Arthropoda > Ostracoda > Podocopida > Darwinulidae > Darwinula > Darwinula stevensoni. The sequence goes on along the minus strand of CAJPEV010000579.1, from coordinate 63,976 downwards.
AGGTTTCTTCTCCATTGGCTGTTTTTGCTATGAATGGAAACATGTTATCAAATGTATCAACATAGAACATGTTATCAACATGTTCTATGTTGATAACATGTTCTGGAGACTCAATGCACCACTAATAATTATCCGGTGGGTACCCAGCTTCCTAAACGACCGAAGATGCAGTCTTAGTAAATAGTACAACATCAAAACCTTTTAGGCCAAAAGCAGGAGTGTCACAATGAGATGTTGTCTACCTAATGAAAGTGATATACAACATATACATGAATGATATCCCAGGAAACCTCTACAAGTGCTCTATGTCCCAATACGCTTCTGACATAGCTCTATGGTATAGTTACCAAACCGAAATCAAGAACAGAGTGAGAAAAGACCGAGAAAACATCCACAGATAATGCCTAATATGGAGTATATAAATTAACAAATGCAAAACAGCAATTATGTTCATGAATGGACTCCACGATAGGAAGAAGAAGAAAGGTTCAAGTGGAAAGGAAAACTATTACGCTAGAAAAGACTGCAGCATTTCATAAAAAAGACCACCAGAAAAAGAAAATCTTATATCATGCTTCCATCAAGTAAGGAATTGCATTCATAAGAAGATAAGCATCACAAGATCCCTCTCAAGCCCTCACTGGATATCGACATAAAAACAATACATAATTTTTACAAATAATTCACTAGATGGAAAATTTCTTTTCATGCAATCATTTAAATTTTAGCTAAAGACAAAGGATTACAAAAAACTCAGAAATTCGAAGCAGGCCAACCAAAGGGGGTTTACCAACTACTGCTGGAAACTCCAACAAAAGAAATTAAACTACTGAAATCACTCCTAATTCCCGGAAATCATTGGGCGAACACGTACAAGCAAAAGGGAAGTGTGTCAATGTTATATGGGTAGGAGAGCATGCAAGTATTGTCCACCATGATATACTATAGCTTTGACCTGAATGCATGACTTCATTAGCAAGGCACGAATATACAATTGGCATGGTCGAACCTTAGACAGCCTGACAATTACAAACATCGATTCTAGCTGAGGTTACAGAGAAGGTAAAACGGAAAAAGGAAAATGACAATGAAATACGAATAAGGTAATACGAAACACCACCAAAAAGTCTTTCCACAATGCACAGAGCCATCCTTCAATGCGGTCGGACGGTAACGCTTATACATCCGAGACATGCGAGGGTATACGAGTACTACTCAACGATTAAAGGTGGGACGAATGAGTACGCATCGTGTTCACTAATTCCTGTTCATACATGACCAAACAATAATGATAACTAAAAGTTCTACAGGAGGTTTTGATACTGTGGTATGTCTACGAAAAAGCCCCTCCGATCAGAGGCATCATCCAACTGCATGAGGTCCAAAGTATCAGACAAGCAAATGAAAAAGGGAACCACCACACACACACATGTCTCATTGGAGCACTTCTGACCACCTCGTTCGCTTCATCCGCCTCAACCATTCCGTTGCTATCGACTTTGAGTGTATGTGCAGGTGAAAGATCTACTGCCCTTCACGCTCATTGATGAAAACGACCATCCAACAAAAAGCCAAGCACAAAACTTCAACATCAGGGTCTCACTCGGATCTTCCAATAGGAATATGAGAAAAGGACCTGTTGAAAGCACAAATTCCCATTCACAAATGTGCCTGTCATAATGCACGTGGCAATGAGGGGAAGCGTAGATGAACAACGTGTGTTCTATGGGCAGGGAAAGACACCAGATCATTATTTGCATTCAGACTGGCATCAAATGGCATAAAATAGCTACCTCCATTGGATGAAATACTTTCATTTTGCTGAGAGCATAAAACTTTTCAGCATAACTTGATATCACATTCTTCCCATTCGGGATCAGTTCCAGCTCCATTCCAGCACCAAGGCCCGTTTGAATCGACATCAGGATTGCGACAAAAGTTGTGAGAAGGATGCAAGTCGTCTGGGAATGATTCCAACAGTATATATGAAATATCATCAAGTTTTGAGATATCATTTGGTGAAACGCTCATCCATAGCTGGCAGGGGTAACCTGACTTGGTAACGTTCTTCGTCCCCATATACATGGATCCTCGTACGTCTTTTTTGCACTCCAATGGACCTAGTTTAAGAAGAAACAAAGGCGGGATGCAGTGGCGGCTAGTGGTTAATGCTGCAGGGTCAGGGATTTAAATTGACGTGGTTGCTGTCCTGGCTCCCACCCCCCTTTCTCCCAGATTACTTAAAATTTTTTTAGTTCCTCGTAAGATTTCATTCGCCATCCGAAAAATGAAACTCTCGCTACACTACTGGGTGAAACCCAGGATGCCAAGAAAAAATATGTGACCGAAACTCGGAAAATTATTTTTTTGCTTGCCTCTCGAACGGAGTAGAGCGCTTTGACTGCTAAGTGTAGAACGCGCCTAAAGAGAATCACGCTTACTCGGGCCAAGTCGAACCCGAGCTGTGATTGTCATAAAATAAAATGCCGCCACAAGAGCAGTTCTGGCAATCTCCACTCTGTCACTTCAACATGTTGAGCTCCGTCTGTTCGAGGCTTCTTTTCGAATTGCCCGCTTTTTCTCCTTCTCTATCACTTTATTTTTGCAATATTGCATTCGTCGAGTCGTGAATTTCTGGAGTGGGATATGTTCATTCTTATATTTCCTGAAACTATCATTTCTATGAATGTCTTATTCAATATTAATTTAATTAAAGGTGTCGGTAGTGCTCGTATTATTATGTTTTTAAATTTAGTTTCCCGATTGGCCTAAACGAAACGATTTTAATTCCTTCAGACAATGGGTTCGCCTCCAGACCTACACTGTTAGCAGGAAGGGTTCAGAGTTTAATCTAGGTGGAGGATAAACCGTTAAAAAACGGTTAGATAACTGTGAATAACCATTTAAAAGGGTTAATTGGATGCTCATTTTAAATGCGATGAATTCTTTATATCCTTTTCGAGCGAAAGGGTTAAATTTTTAACTAGGAGACTTTTATGAATCTTGTGAATAGATGTATAAATATGCGGTTAAATACGTGAAACGATGAAAGGGGAAATGGTCTTTCGAGGAAGAAGATATTCCTCCAGCTCAAAAGAACAAGGGTAATATTTTTCATTTCAAGATAAGCCAGTTTCTTACTTTTGTAAAACCCTCGAATGAATTAATTAAGGACCTCTGCAACCCTGCAAGAATAATTATCCATTATCTCAGAAATATTTTCAAATAGACCATCAAGAAAATGAATAAATATATTCTTCTTGAGGCGGCATATTCATTCCCAAAGAGATTGTTCTTATAGAAATCGGATGTTACCGACCAGAGTTCGGGTTTTACCCTTTTCAAGTCAAACATAAGAAACTTTATAGATGACGGTGAAAGACCATTTGCAAGGGTTATTTGTGCGATGTATAGTTCCCTTTTAGACTACTAGATGGACTTATGGAGCCACTGTTTCCCTATACTATACTATAGAATAGTACTTTCCTCTTTCCCAGGAATCTTTCTCAAAGTAATGTTATGTCACCTCGTCCTGCGTTTCGCCTTGCCTCATTATCGGTAATAATAAACGCGGAGATTTCTTCATTTATTATTCTCATATTCGAGACAGAATCCCGGAACTTTGATCAAAAAGGATCTTGCCTTAACAAACAGTAGCCCGTATATATTTGCTTCATCTCCATGGAACATTTGAACTCAATAACCATATGTGCTCAAATCATACCCGAACGTATTCGTCCTAACGACTGGATGATGTAATTGGCGAATGACGTCTGGGGCACTCATTTGGGTTAGAGGAAAGCATCCCATCTTCGTGATTACAAGTACACTACAAAGGTGATCTATTTATCCACAACGGCTAAAAAGAATATTTAATTTAATTGATCAAATAGGCTAAATTTGTAACCCACAAAGGATAAATACGAGTTGCAGTTGAAACATCCCATAGGAGATAAAAGCTGAACCATTTTTGCTAACAGTGTATTGTCCCTGAATCTTCCCTTTCGGCACTTCCCATTTCTCAAGCTTTCGGTATCAGACCTTCCGAAAGCAGGAGATATCGCCTCATCCTATTTGCAAAATTTGGAGACATGAAGTGAACCTTTCGCTCTCGAGACTTTTTCGCTTCTTTTCATCATTTCTTGAAGAAAAAATACGTTCTAAGACGGCAATAATGTCTCCTGCTTCTATTTTGCGTTTGCAAGCGACTGTAATACATAATGTTATTTTGGTCCTTTAACTCAATGCAATGAATAATAAATCACGTGAAAGGTTGTCATTCCTAGAGTAATAAAATATCACTTTTACGCTAATCTTATGGGTTTTAGAAAGTTAGGTTAGGTTTGGTTACAATGAAGTTATTTTGCATGAGCTTTTCATCAGAACACATACTTCAAGCAGTTTTGAGGGAAGGGAAATACAGACTACCAAAAAAAATCATAATCAAAATACAATTGAATTTTACTTTTTTAAATCTTGCAAAGTTACTTTGCATCATTAACTTTTAGATTATGAGTCACACATGCAAAATTCTTTGCTAGATTTTCCAACTCCAAGGTAGAGTTCACTAATTACTTCCAAAATTATGTCCTATTTTTTTGGCTATGCGGAATTCATTTATTGGAAGTCCCCTTTGAAAACAGTAAAATAATTTAACATAACCTAACCTGACCTTATCTACCTTTTTGAATTTATGTGGATGAAAATAATATATACCATGTTCACGTGTAAAACCGATTACATGATTATTAATTTTATCAAAATTGGTTTAAGGCCGACAATTGGTTTACCTAACCTAAACCTAAAACTAACTTAACCTAACCTCACCTTAACCTAAACCTAATCTAACTTTTTTTTAATTGCTCAGATTTGAAAAATGCAACGGATCTATATGTTTGACAAAGGACACCCTCTTGAAATATCCACGTATCTTAGAAAACTGGTTTAGGTCCGAAACTGGTCTTACTCCTTTGATTTCATCACCGGTTATACATTACCCTTCACTTGATCATCGGTATTATGGAAGGAAACATATGCAAGCCATTCAGATGTTCCCTAATATATTCTAGCATTTAAAATTTTCCAGTCACATTCAAACTAATATTTTGAAATTATGTATGATTTATCAAAATAAAAAAGACCCACTCATGCAATTTCCTGATACGCGAATATCGCATCGTTCTCCTTCTGTCCTAGGACAAAAGGGAACATCGCAATATTCCCACACTTCCCTGTCATACGATTTCCTAATAAAACACCATGGACCATGGCCTTTGGCATCAGGGTTGCGGCAAAAGTTGTGGCTCCCATCAACTTCATCAGGAAATGCCGATAGTGATTTCCGAACAGAATCGTGATCATTTGGAAATTGTGCCAGCCAATGTTGGCACGGAAATCCCGAAATGGTCGTGTTCAGTCTTCCGACATATTCACCCCCGCTCGGCGTCAGCTTGCATTCGGGCGGCTCTAAAAAGAGAATGAAACTTCATTCAAGTTGTGAAGTAATATATTTCACGAATATTGAATGAAGGGACGCACCGAGGTTATGACAGAAGGGAATGTCGCAGTATTCCCACTTGATGTCAGGGTCAGAGACGAAGCACCATGGCTTTTCCCTGTACAAAGCAGGGTTCCGGCAGTAATTCTTATGGATTACTGCGTCCACATTGATGAAGTGATCCGAATATCCCATTTCTTGGTTGAAGAAATCCCATGGCATGCCATACGGCTTAGTTTCCCAACGGAGACAAGGCTTTCCAGTCACAGTCACATCCTTCGTCCCGACATATTCCTTTCCTTTCTCTGTCAGTCTGCATTCAGGATACACGTTCCCCTTGGATCCAATTTTAATTTCTCGGATCTCGCAGAAGGAAATGTCACAGTATTCCTTTTTAAAAGTTCTATTTTCAACAAAACACCAAGGAGCGCCGTCGCCATTTGGGTTGCGACAGAGGTTGTGAGTATCCTTAGTCTCTTTGTAATCTGGAAATGCCGGCATGAAGAGTGCCCCCATTCCAGGGATTGTGGTTCTCCAATTTCCCTCCCAAGGTTTGCATGCGAAACCTGAATGGCTCACGTTCTTCCTTCCAATGTATTCACCGGCCTGTTGAGTTATCTTGCACTCTGGAGGGTCTGTTCATGAAACAATTGATATCGGTTATTGGCAATTACTTCTCCGCACAAAGTGATCATCATCCAGATATGAGAATGAAAGGCTGTGAAATACAATCGTCCATTAGGAGATATTCTGTGGGGTTGGGGTGGAAACATGAAAGTGTAGTAATAACGTCACACATTGAACAAATAAGATTTCTTTGTAAAATAAGCATGTACTCATAAGTAAACTTATTATTGGAAAAATAACAAGACTCCATAATGATTCCTTATGCTGAAGTTCGCGAGTGATTGGGCGACTGACGCTTATTATTGGCAACTTCGTGAATAGAAATGAACGTGAAACACTTGTACTCGAGATGAATTGGTGGCCAGAAAATCTTGATTTTCAAGTTAAGTACAGTACATTTTGTTCAGGTATTTCGATTCTGCCTATCAAATTTTTCTTCACCAACAAATAGTCGCAAAAATAGGCTATATTTTATAGGCTTAGTGGTATGTGTCCTGAGCATGGAATGAATGCCCTCAAAATGCTCCAAATTGCGAAAATGCTCTGAATTTCACCGAATTCATGATCCAATACATGAAGATTTCATCCAACTCAACTTCTCTTCGTCTTACCTGCATACGGCGAGCTAAAGTGGGAAGAGCATGGTTGATGGCCCTGTGCTTTGCTTTGGTTTCGATTTTTAAGAGGGCATATTGTCTATTAAGCAAAACTCAAGGGGGAAACTCTTCGAAGCAGTATTAGGCGAATGAAAGGAGGATATTAATTACAATGATGCGGTTTAGGTTCAGAAATAAATCCCGAAATATTGTAACGTCTATCAATTACAATCAGCAAGTGATGGAGGCTTGTGAAAGAGGACGATTACAATAGAATAATTACCATTATCTGTGCAGATGGGGATATCACAATATTCCCATTGAACATGATTGTCCATGACGAAACACCATGGCCTCTCCCTTCCGGTTGGGTTGCGGCAGTAGTTCTTGTGAGACCAGGTATCAAGGTTGGAGAAGTGGTCAGAATACGTGACGTTTTTGAGAGAGGCATCAGAAAAGGTGACGTTTGTGAGAAAATCATTTGGTGTTCCGTAGGGCTGAGTGTCCCATCTTAGACACTCCTTTCCTGATTCCGTTTTACTTACTTTCCCAACGTATTCTCTTCCCTTCTTTGTCAACCGGCAATCTGGATATTTATGCAACGGCTCACCTAAAAATTATAAGCGATTGTGAGAGAGTAACAATCAATGCAAACATGTGGCACGCAATTTCATTTTCATCCACGTTAAATTAAGTTAGGATTTTGTGCCAAGCGCAATAGTAAGTTCCTTTTATGAGTCATCCTAATGCTGTGAAAATGAACTTGGGAGAAGCGTGAATCAATGTTAACTTTGTGATTTCTTCCGACATTATCAAGGGTTTCCCGGGAATTCGTTTCTGATGGGATTTCCAGCTATTCTCTCTCTTATTTGTACATTTAATGTTGTGTGATATTGTTTTTGATATTAACTGCCATTATTGCTTAATGCTTATACATTTCTTTTAGGCGAAGAAGGATACCCACTTAATGAAAAAGTAGTATTAATCATTGAGAAAACATCTTCAGAGAGGGGGAATACCGTTTTCAGGAGTATCTCAAAAACAATCCAGAAGGACCTGATTCTTTGTACTGGGAACGCTATATCTAAGTCAATCGAAGAGAACGTCGAACTCCCTTCATATTTATGAAATGTGAGGACGCACCCCAAATTTTATCAAGGGTGCAATCAGCCCTTTTCTGTTTTCCCGTCTGTTGCTTTCGATGATATTTGAACCATCATTGAGAAGATTAAGTGCCCTAATACCGCTGTGTCCATAGACGAATAATTTTTGACGATCTATGTACTCAACTGTTTTCTTTGGGACTAACATTCTTAACAATTGAGAGTACATGTTTGATCGAGTTCGACGTTCTTACAGGTAACGGTGCCTTCCTTGAAGGAGCTGCACCAAGTATCAGGAAATACAGAAGAGCATTCAGCCGTGTGGAATTGAGAACCATCGGAGAATCCTTTGGGATGCTGACAATGGAGAATCGCCCTTCCACCCGGTGGAGCTGGGTATTCTCCGCTCCAATCCTCAAAGGATATGGAAGCGTTCTGAATCTTTGGATGTTCCGTCAGGCACAGTCCTGTGTGTGGAACAGACGGAATTTATCTCATTAACCAAATTCTTAAATGTATTTCAGGGTCGATGACTCACTCTGAACATAGGAAGTAAATCCGTCCGCTTCCACGAGGCCACTTTTCCCATTGAAAACCAATTGGCACGAACCATCGGATTCATGATAGTTGAAGGCATAGCAGGGGGGTTTCTGAAGACGGCATCTTTTGGTGCAAGCTCCGAATTTAGTTTCTTTTGTTTCAAAGGTGAAATTGTCGTATTTCTTCCCTGGATGTACATGATGATGGACAATAACACCAGTGGAGATCACATCGTGTAAGCAGGAATAGAAGAAAGAGATGATGACCACCGCCTTCGCTCCACGGGAGGAGAGAAGTTCCATGGTCATGGCATATATTCCAAGGGAAGGAACGGAATGAGCTAGGTTGTATACGTGGCACAGGCTGACGAACATCGATCACTTCTACAGAGACCAAGTCAAACATTCGTTTAATGGCTTTTTTTGGGATTGAGTGCACCTGAGTGGGTTGGCCTTGCAAGAAAACTCTCCTTAGCTCATCACTTTGGAAAAATGAAGAATCTTTGAGCTCCTGCTAACTCCCTACCTCACATTTCAAAAGTACGCAGTTCCTGATATAAGACACGTTCTAATTTCGATCCTTTTCATTGGAGGTGTGATGTGGTTCAAAGGGAAGTAAAATATGGAGTAACAAAATAGCTTCATTATTTGCCTGGGGTGTCATATTTTCGATTAATCTCTGAAGCGTGTCACCTTGTTGTTCATGTTGATCCCATGAATCATAATGAAATCGCTAGTCATGACGGTCTTGACGTTAATGACCTTTGCCCTGGAAAACCATACATTCCAATGCCACATTTTCCTCATCTCTCAAGAGGGAATCCTTGGCACATGTCACTGGCATGAGTTGATCGGGGTGACCGCAATTGCTTTCCCAACCGCGTGTGCAACGCGGTTGGAAAAGCAATTGCGTGGGTTGAATTTTCTCTCCGGCAACAGTGATTGACTTCGGCGTTATTCGAACTTACTCGTAACATACCACCTGAGCTTTGAAATTCTACAATTCATCTTTGGAGGTTCTTTTGACATAATGCAAGAAAAATATCATAACTGCACCTCACTTCATTTCATGCTGGAACCTAGCCCTAGGTTTTCTGCATTGCGGGACGAGAAAAAAAAACTCCTTCTTATTCATTCTTTGGAGAAATTCTTTGAGTCCAGTGAATCTAGTATCACGTATAAACGCGCGAGATGTATTTAAAATTCATAAGATACATTTATTTTCCCCCTCGAACTTGATCGATGCTGTTTATCTTATGAATTTTTTAGGCCGCTGCTTATTTGTTCATTTATTCATGTCTTAATCTCTCGTACTTTGAAGAAGTTCATCTATGAGCTGAGACAACCCCGCATATGCCTCCTAGCGTGGCTCTGCCAGCGCTTCACTTGGGCCCAACGGTCTAATACATAAATAATGGCATCATCCAAAAACACTGCCTGGATTTGCTCAAATTTTACCAGCGACACGAATCAGTCACACGTTCTAGCGCAAACTGCTAATGTGGTGTCAGACCAAGCGTGAACTCTGCAAAGACGTTCCGAAGAAAGATAAAGCAGCTGCAGTACGACGGTTCGTGACGAATAAAAAGAAATCAGGACAGCTATGCTATGATATGCTTTTGCTATCATTGGATTGCAGATCTTAAGCACACTATTTTTTGGGGGGGGGGGGAGTGGGTCGACATCAAGCATTTGGGTTTCTCGCTCATCGGGAATGAGGAAAACCTCTTGTATGAAAGACATTTCTATCGCATGAGGGACCAATGGTTTTCCGCCAGAATGATGAGAGCGAGGGTTCGCTCACTATGCGCTCGGCTGAGGGTTCCGCAGGCGTCCTTGCGATTGTCTCTCTCGATATTCCGGACTACCCAGAACACTCATCCCCACGCGTCATATGCCAACCGCCGACAGAATCTCTGCGATAGGAACGCCGCGGATTTTCCCCCTCCCTCGCCGAAAGTGACCGTTTCGTGCTGTCTCTCCGTGATGCTCTGCTCCGACGATCCGCAAGCACCGTCGAAATGTCTCCCTGTCGGTTCAGACTCATCTCCCACCCGAATCATATAAGCTTGTCCCGTGGTTTCAGTCAATCCGTCGGGATGGGGCAGTGAATTCCATTCCATGCCAGTTTCTGCTTAAGGTTGTTCTACGGGTTGCTCAGGCAACTTGCAGAAATGCGAAGAGTTGGTGGAACGACAACGATGAGTGGCGAAAGTCACTTTCACGCATAGCATTTTTGAAGACTCGGGATCAAAAGAGGATGAACTTGACCTTCATTCCTCGACCAACAGATGTCACCCACACCGAAGCGTGCTCCGGCGTCTCCCTTCCCCCGATGGCAAAGCAGAGACACGTCGTCCGGCAGTCGCCCTGCGCCGACCGCCGCGTGGAGTCGCTCCCTCCGGATTGGGCGCCCCGAGCGACGTTGCCCTCGAAGGACCGGGGCCTCACGAATGACGTCTGTTCCTCCTGAGTGTCTGCGCCGAGTCTCACCGGTCCCGCCTTGGACTATGGAATCGGCGATTTTATTCGCCGGAATAGGAATGTTAATTTCACAGCGACTTGGAAGCGCAGTGTCACTCCGGACACCTCGCGCCGACGATCCACAACCAGCGACGAGAAATTCTCCTTCGCTTTCGAGAGCACTCTCAGAGAAATCTTTCCCTCCGGTCCACGGATCGAGGGCTCGGGGGCCTTTAAAATCGACGTTGGATTCAACCCGTTCGATCTTCGTTTGCTAGCTTCTGCCTCTCCGCGTTAAAAATACGAGAACCTATGTCTGAAGCCTTGGAGGAGGAAGGAATTGGATTTGGTAAATATTTAATTAATTATCAAATCATATTGACTCTCTCAGGAAGATGTAATGAATCATCGCCAGCTTTTATTATTTGGTCACTCGATGAATTTTCATGACCAAACACTTACGACCAAGCCACAGCGCGGAATGCTCGAGTCGCTTTCGGGCTCAGTATTTCTTTTTTGGAGGAGTTTTCAGTCAGTCTCATGAGAGTTCCGAATCTGCGACGCCAAGAACCGAATCTCGTTTTGGGGAAGGCAAATAGCGCACGAATGGAGGGAAAATCCGAGCTTATCCCCTCCTCCAGCAGATGTCACCGTGAACGTCGCATCCTCCGCGTCTCCCTTCCCCCCGGGCCACCCAGTGGCACGTCGCCCTCGGGTCCCTCCGCCCCCGTCGCCGCGTCGAGTCGCTTTCTTCGGACCGGGCGGCAGGAGCGAGGTCACCCTCGGGGAGTGGCTCCGCACCGAGGACCTCAGAGGTCCTCACGTTACGCCAAAGTAAGATTCAGAAGCGTGCCTGAGTCAGCAAAGCGACTAAAACTCATGACACCAAAAGCTTCGGCGTGGGATGCTCCCTCCGTTTCATACAGTTGATGTAAGTTCATTGAGTGACCAAATAATAAAATGTGAAGATGAATATCATAACTTCTTCGTGGCAGAGTCAATATTTTGTGAGGGATTAAATATTTACCAATTTCATCTTCTTTCTCCCCAAGGTTTCAGGCGTAGGTTCTCCTATTACTTACGATGACAGGCAGAAGCTTGCAAACGAGGATCGAACGGGTTGAATCCAACGTAGATCCGAAAGGCCCCCAAAACGGCGTCGGTGTTTGTGGATAGTCGGCGCGAGGTGTCCAGAGTGACACTGCGCTTCCAGAATTCCTCCAACTCACAAATTATGAAGGGTTAAAAGTTTCCCGCGATTTGAAGCGCCGATTCGAGATTCCAAGGCGGGACCGGTGAGTCACGGTGCAGAAGCTCAGGACGAAAAGACGTCATTGGCGAGGCCCCGGTCCCCCGAGGGCAACGCTTCTCCTTGCACCCAATCCGGAGGGAGCGACCAAAGACCTTATACTAAGAAGACTGGACACTGCGCGAAAGCAGGGTAACCGCAATGGCGGTCTATGCCCTGGTGGTTGGCCCTCGAACTAACGTCAACGCTTCCTGGAGCAGAGTAGTTGGCGAAGGAGCTGAAAGCCGTTAAATATGTGGAATGCTCTTTCCTCACTCGGAAAGGGCTAATAAATGTGTTCGACGAAGCCATACTTGCTGCCTTGGGATCGGCAGAACGCGCAAAAAGAAAATGCGTGTTGCTCTAGGGACTCCCCACTTCAAATCCTTCCCGCATCTTCTTTCTTCAGTTACTATTTCATTTTCCGTTTTGCTTTGCATTACCGTGGTGCACATTTGGAACAGGTAACCACCCCCTGCGTTAATTCGGGTTCACTCGGAATAGGTGTAAAATTGTTCTAGGAGGAAAAGTGGAATGGTGCAAGAGACACGGAAGCGATTTTATCGGTGTGCCCCCACCGCCAGTTTCCCAGAGTTTAAATTCATCTGTATGGGGAATGCAGGAGATGGGGTCTGCCGTCGAAAGCACGTTTCGAAAGTCGAAAGCACGTTTTTCATTTTAAGGATTTGATCCTATTAACGCCGATCCAACGTTTGAAAATCGATCAAGAGTCGGCTTTAAAATAGTGACATTTTTCTATTCGAAGGCGACAGCTTTAGGAACGGGAAACATGCGCATTCACGTACGTTCAAATTTCGGAATTGGGACTCGTATTACGCTAGGTGAATCATAAGTTGGGAGGAGGAGGAGGGGGGTGGGGGGTAAGGTTGTGCGGGTTCTCCTAAGGCCAAAGGGTTTTTAACCCTCATCACTCCCTTTCCTCCCCTTTACTTGTGTACACCACTGTGCGCAGGTGAAGAATGGAATCTGTTTAACCGGTTGGAACACTCCGCAACATCACCGGCGCTGCAATTATTAAATGAGCATCGTCTAAAGTATGCATGTTACTATGGGGAGCATTACTTCCTCAGTAAACGAACGGTTCTATTCCAGGTGGAGATGTACCTTTCCTATCTGACCGATACGCATAAAAAATCTTGTCTTCAGTGCTTTTGGTGAATAAAGTGTCTTTTAAGTCCGACGGGGTATACTGTATATGTTTTCAATTATTTTGCCATTCCCATAGGCAGTATGGAGAAATGGCAGATATTTCGATCGGTTTGTCATTTTTTTCCATACCGTCTGTCCGCAGTAACCATAGCGACCGATCAACATAACCCAATGCGCACGCGCAGCTTTCCGCCTGGGTCGGGATGCCCAAAGACCTTATACTAAGAAGACTGGACACTCTGCGCGAAAGCAGGGTAACCGCAATGGCGGTCTATGCCCTGGTGGTTGGCCCTCGAACTAACGTCAACGCTTCCTGGAGCAGAGCGCTAGTGTCTCTTGAACGAATTCGCGCCCGAAGTCTGACGCCATTCCTATTGCGCGTGACTGATTGACATGTCTGGCGGAAAACCATGAAGAGGAGTTGGGAAAACTGTTCGGAGAATCTCCCCGGGAATCTAGGATTCTTGAATTCAGACAGAATTGCAAGACGATGCATGCTTCGTAGGTTACCTATGTAACAGGGAATCAGTTTATTTTTTGTCAATTTACAAACTGCATTATTTTCATGAACTGGAGATCTCTGAATCCCAATGGCAATCTCATATTTTCCCGAGAAAATTTTGGCTTAGCTGCCAGCAACAATGTGTGCGAGTAGAAGCCAGCTGTAACCCAAATGGATCTCAAGAACATCTAATCTAATATGATATCTAATACTTTAAATGGAAGAGACCGAACGTTGTGGCGGCCGTCGCTCCCAACGCGCGAGGCCTACGATGCTAAGCCATTCCAGGTCATCCAAGGCCTAAAGCGCCAGGCCTTCAAGGCTCTTCCATTCTGGGCCATAGGAGGCTAGGCTATAAAATTTGAAAGAGGCCGAAAGCGGTAGTGAATGGCTGTCACCCACCTGCGGCCTAACACGCAAGGCCTACAAGGCTATGCCATTCTAGGCCATAAAAATCTTGGTGTACTTTTAATCTATTACTCGGCCAGCGTGTCGGCCGCAGGCCGCTCTAGTACGGCTGTAAATCCAAAGCGAATCTGCAAGATAATTATCCACAGCCTGTTTTTGTCCCTTCAAAATTGAAGCCATCCCATTTTAACAGGCCTGTCAACCCAAGAAGCGAAAATGACCTTTTTGCTAGGGTTATTGAGGCTACTCAGCATTTTACTTCATTGGCCTGTTACATATATGTAAAGCCATGACTATAGGCCTAGTGCAAAGCCCTAGGCGAACACATGCACGTGCCTTTCCGGATCCATGGGAAACCGATGCAACGGAACATCTCCATCCATTTGGCCAAATTTCTCCTGGCATGGTATGTAGGCGCAGTACTTGCATCCAAAGGCAGCCATATTTCACGCGGCATTCCAATCCAATGATCCCATTGGTCAGTTCTGCGTAGTTCCGGGGCCAAACACCAGGGCAGGAGGTTTCCCCGACATCAAAGGCGCCGCCACAGAGTCCCCAGTCTTCTTAGTAGAAGGTCTTTGGGAGCGACTCCACGCGGCGGCTAGCGCGGAGAGACTACCGGACGACCTGTCTGCGTCGTCCTCTGGGGGAAGGGAGGCGGAAGAGCACGCTTCGTTGAGGGTGACATCTGTTGGTCGATGAATGAAGGTCAAGTGCATCCTCTTTTCATCCCGAGTTTTCCAAAGTGCTGAGTGAGAGAGTGACTTTTGCCTCGGGTCGTAGTCGTTCCCCCGATTCTCCACATTTTTGCAAATCGCCTGAGCAACTTATATCATATGTCACGCAAAAAGCAGGCATAGGATGAAGATGGAATGGGTTGAATCCTTCGCCCGATCCCTACGGAATGACTTAAACGACGGGGCGAGTTTATATGAATCGGTTGAGTGATTCGTCTGAACCGAATGGGAGACATTCCGACGGTGCTTTTGGATCGTCGGCGCAGAGCGTCACAGAGAGGCAGAACGGGAGGGTTTCTACTTCCTATGGAAGTGATGTTAGCGCGTTGCAAAAGCAAATGGTGACAACTCTTCATCCAATTATGATAATGCAAAAAAGCTCTCCAAGAACTGGTCTGAGAATATAATTTCAGATAAATGAGGGAAAAACGAAACAAGCTGAGACCTTCAGGCGGAACTCCTCCTACCCTCGTAGGAAACAGAGAGAACTCGGTCATAATTTAAAGGAAAATTCAGGAAGGATCCTTCGTTAGGAAGGATCCCTCCTAACTCTCTTAGCATCCCGTTACGTTGGAAGACGTTGTAGTTGTTACTTTTTTCTTACATGTCCGAGCGATAACTCAATGCTAAAAAGGGAAAAAACGAGCGGGACTGGATGATGAAAATCGAACTCACAACGTTCTCCACTAGATGTCAGGGACACCGTCGCATCCCCTCGCGCCTCCCTTCTCCCTTCGGCCACACGGTGCCACGTCGCCCTCGGGGTCGCTGCGCCCCCGCCGCAGCGTCGATTCGCTTCCACTGGATTGGGCGCCAGGAATCGCGTTGCAATCGGGGAACTGGTGACGTCTCGAGGACCACATTTCGTCTGGAGTCCGTAAGGCGAGTCAAGGACCGGTCACCACGGCACACGATACGAAACCCTCTTGACGCATTCGTCTGTATTCTCCTTGCGTAATACGTAAACTTGGTAAGCGCAGTGTCATACGAAACACTCTGCGCTAACTTTCCAGTAACGTCGATGGGATGACCACCGTCCATCTCCGAAAACTTCCTCAAGTGATTCTGTTAAACATCCCTTGCTATATCAGTAATGCCGTCCGGATTGTTGTTGGATTCGACTTATCTCATCTTCTACCAGAATCTGCTGAACAGGTCAATGAGCCGGTACATTTCGACGAATGCGGGACATTGCGCGATACTGAAAAAAATATATTTACTTTATGTGTTTATTTTGGAGGACTTTGAAATCAAATGAGTTCTTATTGAATTCTTTTAATCACTCAACTAGCTCAATATTTTTGTTATTAATCGTTGGCGCGGATCATCCCAAGCGAGGCGACGCTCTCAAATGCTCTTCATATCAGCGGGAGTTCCAGAACATTGATGTCAACTTTACGAACGCAGCGGTCCAGGCGTGACTACATCAAGGCTGGGAATCTAGACGAAATCACATCCCTGGACACCCAATCCAGATGGGGGGGGGGGGGCATCCCCCTTGGGTCGGGCAGGGCTGGAGGGACTCCCAGGTGACTTGCCTCTGGCTGGCCGATCTTATTACTTGTCTTAAATCAGCCTTCACTAAACCGAACAAGTATGTGGAAATATACTCAGTAACGGAATTAATGAAACGATTCAACTGTAATTGGTCAAAAATTCATCATTTGAATATATTGTTCATGCTACAGAAAGTTAAGCCATTCACGAGTACATTATTTTTCTTCTCCCATCGTCGTGTGAAACTCTTTATTACTTTATTTTTTCTTCTGGTGCTCAAAAGATCGTTCTAATTGCAAATGAATAAGATTAATGTTCCCTCATTTGCCTTATCGTGTAAATGTGTAACTGTAAATTAAAGCAAATAGATGAATATGAGCGTAAGAATAGAAAATGAGAATACAAACTTTTTTTTGGAAGGAGGGGGGGGGGGAGGGGGAGGGGGAAACATGTCATTCCAAGACTCCATTGGACCAAATCGAATCAAAGGCGAAGTTAAGTGACGATCTTGATGTCCTGACGTTGCGTCAATTTCATCCCAGTAAGTGTGAAGATCGAACGAAAATTCTCTTTGGACGATTCCACGAAAATCCGAATCGATTGGGATGAAGAAGAAATCATCCCTTTCTATTGCAATTGATTCCCTATTTTTCAGGCTTTTGGGTTCCTGAATTGGCGTGGACAGGTAGAAACTGGTCTTCGACGATGAGAAGAATCAGAATCCATGGTGGTTCCCGGTGGCATGGCAAAACTCAGAGGGGGGCTGGGCGGGGAGGGGGGGGGGGGGGATTCAATGCCTTTTTCGAGTGTGACACTTCGCCAATGGGCGAATCATAAATGGGTGGCAAGTAGGCGCGTCGTGCTTCTAATGTCACCGCACCTACAATTTATTAATTTTTTTTTGACACAGCCACATTAAGTACGGTGTTCGACCTTGTGGATCTCGAATGGAACTGGTAAGGAGAGACCACTGTGGATTTGCCCTGGGGACTTGGGACTCGAAGCCGTTCACCGCGCGACCCCGGTCCCTCGAGGACGAAAACTCTTCAGGCCCGTAATCCTGGAGGGATCACTACACAAGGGGGTGGAGGCGGGGAGACTGCCGAGCGACATGCCGCATCTTCGCGAGGGGGCGAAATGGAAGGCGGAGGGAACGCCCAGGCGAGGGTGACATCTGGTGGGCGGAATTTCGATGGAACTCCTGAGCTCCTTCAGGCGAAAATACTCGCTGATGCAAGTGATGCATGATTATTTACCACATGCAACTTGACCCCTTAATCCTTTGGAGGCGAAAAGTATCTCCACGTCCTCATCTTGAAGTTGTCTTGGAGATGTATTCGATCATACAGTTATTAAAAACCTCGATTAATTAAGTCGTTGCACCTAACCATTCAAGAGATGCAGAAAATATCATTCAATCATCTTGAATGCATATTCCCGCTCCTGTGGCAAAACAAATGACTCAAGGTTCTGATAGGGATAGGGATAGCGAACGGGACTTCTCATAAAAAATTGCAAATATTTCGGAATTTCCGAAGGTATAGAACCTGCAATGTCAATTTTCTTTCCTCTCAATTCTCTTGCGCAAGAGTTAGGCACAACAAATGCATTATGGAGCGTGAGTTCATTGATACTTCCCTATCTCTCGTTTTAACAGAGTCGGCAATGAAATGTTATCTAGCAACCCTGAAAGCTAAAAGGATCCGGAAACGTAGGAGTGCCAAGCCTATTTTCGAAGTCAATCTGCCCGTCGAAGTTCTTTGATGCGTGTTCATGTACTATCATTGCTGTGAACCTTTACCTAATTTTCCCTATTCAGCCGTAGTTTAGCCATTGGCCATTTTCCTGGCCTAGGTGTCTGCTTCAGCGAATTTAACGTTCTAGGGTTCCAGGGATGTACTGCGAGGGAGCTTCGGATCCTGCTTCAGCAGTCCAGTCACAGCTTTATTGGCACTCGATGCATCAAATGTGCTTACGTCTTGGCATTGATTACAGTTCGTAGTGAGACTGAACCAATGTCAGACATATCGCACGTTAACCCTTGGATCACACGTGATAAGCTTGGTGGTTATATTTTTTTCACTCCGAGAAAATGGGTCAAAAGAATTTATATTGCTACCCATTCTTGTATCTTCGCGTATGTAAAAAAAGTTGCTTAATTTAGTCAAACTATCCTCATTTCAGGCCAAGTGCCATACCTGTAAGTATGGACATTCTTTGGAATTACCTGTTTAAGTTTAATGATCACTTTTCTTTCCAATGCTAAAGGACAGAAGCTGAAGCTGATCATGTCAAGGTGATTGGTAGAGCTGAGCTCAGGATCAATTGCCATTACAAATTGGCCTAGGATAATATGCAAGCATTAAAAGTGAGAACAATGGATATTGTCTGGTCATTTGGATAGACCAGGCATGTCATGAAGCAAAATTGGAATCCTATTCCTTGGCACTTAATCCCCTAAGAGTGCTATAGGTCATTTGTTAGTGACTAGCAATACCATTATTCAATGGTGGTGATTAACTATGGCTTTGATTATTTTTGGCCTATTCCATTAAAGTATCTGTTGCCCCTGATAGCCTAATTAATCCCCATTTCTTGCTGGCTCCTGTGCCTTTTCACAAAGCAATTGGTTGTAGGTGTAGATATAGGTAATTTCAGGTAAACTTGCATTGCTAGTCCATATTCTGAGAAAATAGTATGATAGTTTCATTCGGTTTGGTGTATACTTTGGATGCAGTGGATACAACCAGCTAATTCCCTGATTCTTGCACCTCTAGCATATATTTCTTTAAGAGGAAGTACTTTATTTTTTAATAAAAATAAGCACCCTCAGTTCCAGTACCAAAATTTGAACTCTTCAGTATTTTTCAGTGATTGGTAGTTTTACATGGGAGAAATTGTAAGCATAGACCTCTCCAAATATTAGGTCACTCATGATGGGAATTCTTATGAAAATATCTTAAAATCATGCTTATTTTATTCCTGTGTATGCATTCCAACAAAAAGCCTTGTTCTAATGAGCTCAGAGTAGCTGAACTTGATATTGACAATGAGCATTACTATAGCAACACTGATTCTCTTGGAATATCTCATGTCCAGCAGCTTGAGCCCTCTGATGGTGATGGCATAATGATAGGTTCCTCATACCCTGTGAGTTTAGCAATCTTGAGGCCTTTTACAAATCAAGAGGCTAAACTGAGGAAGGTTATCCTGACACTCCCACAAGAATTGGCTGTATGGGCCATGCAACACTGCATCAGTTCTGGCCAATCCTAGGGAGGCTTCCTGATTTTTCACAATCTCGCCCTTTCCCTATTTCTGTCTACTGTGGCAGTGAAAAACACCAGTACAGGAATTTTTAAGTCTTTTTATCCAAGAGGCACTTTAGCTGTATGAGCATGGCATTGAAATTGGTGAGAGAAAATATAAGTTTGAGATCAGTGCTGTCATCTGTGATAAGCCTGCTAAATCTTATGGGAAGTGTATTAAAGATCATTCTGGATATTATAGCTGTGAAAGATGCTGTCAATCTGGAGAATATTATGAAGGAAGAATAATCTTTCCATCATTTGATGGCATACCTTGTACTGATGCTTCTTTTAGACAACAGGCTGATGAAGAACATCACATTGGAATCTCCCCTTTCACTGACCTTCCTTGGAACATGATATCAAGCTTTCCACTTGATTACATGCATTTGGTATGTATTGGTGTTGTAAAAAAAATACTGCAAAAGCCTGGATCACTGGAAAAGGTGGGTATAGAAACTGTATTGGAACAGCACTTTGTAGATCCATTTCAGAAAAACTAGCTGCCTACAGAAATCACATTCCATGTGAATTTACCAGGAAGCCCAGAAGCATTCTACATCTTGACAGATGGAAAGCAACAGAACTGAGACAATTCCTGCTATATACTGGACCAGTAATTCTGAGCAGGTCTTTAGAGAAAAGGGAGATTTGCTAAAGAACTTCATGGTTCTGCATGTGGCAGTGACAATCTTGGCTTCTGAATCCCTTTGCAGAGAACTCCTGAAATATGCATCTCAGCTGTTGGAGACATTAGTAAAGCAATGTAAGGAGCTCTATGGGCCTGGAATGCTAGTTAGTAATGTTCATCACCTCTTGCATCTGGCAGATGATGTTGCTATTCATGGACCTCCTGATGGATTCAGTGCCTATCCATTCGAAAGTTTTATGAATTCATTGAAGGGACTCGTACGTGGACCAAAAACCCCACTTGAACAAGTTGCAAGAAGACTTGGAGAACTCATGCTATCTCCTAAGTGGCTTTCTCCACTCAGAATCAAGTCTTGCCAAGTTAAGCTGTCAATGGATCACCAGGGTGGCCCATTGCTCCCAGGATTGGAAGGTCAGCAGTTCTGAAAAGTGGAACTCCAGGATTTTGTTCTCAAAACTTCCACAGGAGACAATGCTTGTATTTTGTATGATGGTACCATTGTTCTCCTGAAGAATATCATAAGACAAGG
Organism: Darwinula stevensoni; assembly: GCA_905338385.1. NCBI lineage: Eukaryota > Metazoa > Arthropoda > Ostracoda > Podocopida > Darwinulidae > Darwinula > Darwinula stevensoni. The sequence continues at coordinate 43,060 of CAJPEV010000579.1, read as the reverse complement.
GGATGAAGTATATATATTGGGAAGTCCTTCACTGCAAAGAGAAGAGCTTATGATTTTCCATGTGAATCTACTCTTCTAGATATTTTCAAGTTCTCCAATTTATCTACTCAGATATCAGCCTGGAGGTTATCAGCTGTGTCCAGGAAATGTGTCTTGCTCCCTGAAAGGAACTCATATATCTTGTTGCCCTTGAGACATTGTAGTGAAGTGGGACACTTCATTTAGGCTGCATCATATTGCAAGAAAATGGAGAAAAGAGAATTTGCTCTGGTCTCATTTGAGGATGACACAAATCCATCAGTGGCAGCTGTGCCAAAAATTTGGTTTGATGAAGGATCTTTGACCTGTGCCTGGCCTAAGAAGAAGTATGAAGCTCATCTCATGAAGTGGGTGTAGGGGAAATTTCTTCAGGATTCAATTCACTTCAAGTTTCTCGATGTTCAAATACTCAAGGAATATGGCAAGTCCCTTTAAAATATATTTACATACTCTTTAAGCTGAATATGTTTAGTGTTCTCTTTATGCATTTCTTCTTGTGTGTTCAAAATGACCCTCCTTTTGGGCATGTCAGCAGTGATGACAGGGTCAAAGGAGCATTGCTGCTCTCAATGCCTTGTAAAAGCCTAGACATGGGTATCATTCAATCAGTAGCAGTCTCAGTGTTGTTGGATTGCCATACCTCATTCTGATGAAAATCAGGGTTCAGATATTGCATGTGCCTAGAGCAGAAAGACAGTGGGAGTCTGCAACTCCAACCCTTCTTTGTTCAGAATTTATCCTAAGCTTGTTTTATTTGGTGACTATTCATGCTCCATTTGGAATATTATCAATACCCATTACCACCATTCTCTATAGATGTCATCAAGATAATTTGGGGGGGGGGGGGGGGGGGGGGATGGGAAAACACTAGCTGATGTACAACTGAGTGTGAAGAAGATGATACCACCTCGCAATGAGCCTCAATTGCCTGTTCATTTCCCTTTGGATACTCTCATCTCACTGGAAATAATGGAAGACTTTTTAAGTCACCCTGCCACTGTTAATGCCTCGGTTGGTTATTACCAGGTGGTCTCTTGAATTTTGTTTCCTTTGTGAAATATCTGAAAGTTCGAACTCATCCCACTCACTTGAACATAACTCCTGCCAGAGCTGTATAAATGCCAAGTGATCCACAGTAAGGGTTTAGTAACCCATACTCCTACATTATTCTTCACAGCCATGGTAGTAAGCACAATGCTGTATATACTTTTTAGTCCCAAAAATGAAATGTACACCTGTTTGGCATGCCCCCAGTGCTTCTTGATAATCTGGTAAAAAAAAGTGACGAGCTGGTTAATGGTGCTATGAACTTTGAGAAGACTGGAATATTCTACCTGGATGAGTTATCTAGTAACTGTAAAGCCAGTTTTCCCTACACTTTGTAGCATTGTTAAATTTGTACTTCATAATTTTAACTTGGAATGGATTATACTATAGAGTACATTTAATTTGCAGAGTGCAGAAAAATTGATGAACCTTGAGAATTTCAGAAATTCTGTGGGTTTTTATGATTTTGTGGAAATATGTAATCTTTTACATCTTGGAGGAAAACTTAGGCAAAAATAATTTTTTTTATACACATCCAACATTATAGAAGACATGCATTTTTACAATTTTTGGTGACATGTAGATCATCCAGTAAAAGCTGATGGATGCTTTGGAGAAATGTATATGGTTGGGTGTGAGATGGAATTAGTTTTTAAGTTTGTCATCAGTGAAGTAATTTTGTTATTGTCTTGCAGAGACATGATGAAGCTCGAACAAACCTTGACAGGGCTGCTAAAACATCAGACTTAGCAAGTGAGGTCAGTGATGTAGGAGAGCCCTCAAAGAAAAGAGCAAGGAAGCCAAGGAAATATGAGAGTGAGAGTGAAGCTGAACTTTCCTCACCTTCATCTGACAGCACCAGAAAGAAAAACTGGAACAAGAAAGGAGAGGCAACAGGCACAAAGTTTTCAAAAATTCATTTACCATCACCTCCAACACCTCTGAGGAAGGCATTTTACCCAGTCAGTCAAGAACATGCTCTGTTTGGTGGAGGAAACATCTTATCCCAGCATGTCCCCACCTCTAGTGATGCTTTGTATGGCAAGTGATCTTGCATTAAATAATTTGTATTTTATCCACTCCAAAGCATGCCTGATTGGGTGTGACAACTCTGAATAAGGAACTGAGGGATTTCATTATCATTATTCATACATTCATTCATACAGGAGAAGGCAGCTGGTTTATCAAGAAGTCCATGGAGTAGAGAATATGCATCCAAGCAAGTTTCTTTAGGTGAATTCAACACTTTCTTGCTAGATGCTCTCAAATGAGCTGTATTGTCAGAAGTTTAGTTTTATCACCAATATATTACTTTTCTCACTTTTGTGTCTTCAAATTACGTATCTCCTTCCATGATGCCTTATTCTACACCTGGAGTTTCAGCTGCTAATGGTGGTGGTGCAGAAAGATCAAGGCAACAAAATATCTCCCAGCCATCTTCCTCGTCTCCTATGGAACCAATCGAGCAATCCCAAGGTATTCCAGGTGAGGTATTGAGACATTTTTTTTTGTTACAGTTGTTTCCATGAATGATTTAGAATATATTTGGTTTCATGTGTATGGTTCAATCACAAATTTTAAGGGAAAGATGGCATTAGCGAGGTATAGCAAAGATTATGGTGCTGAGTGTGCATACTAATGCCACCTATATTGCAATTTTTTGGATGAAGTGTCTTTGCTGCATTGCTAGAATGAACCTGGAAGGGTATAAAGAGACTTGTGCCGATTAAGCTTTTCTATTCATCTAGAGAGTTTAAGGTGCCTTAACCACAATATATAATGGTAAGACACCTCATTCATATGCCCTCATTAACTGGTAAAGTGAATAAGACATTTTTATCCTGACTTGGCTCCCCATATGAGAACAACTTATGTGATATGGAAGTTCTGAAATTTTCTATCTTAGGATTTTGCTTTTCTTTATCACTTCTAGGCCTCCCGAAGAAACTCCTATATGTTGTCCAAGATATCAATAAAAAAGTTGCTGTTCAAGGGAAAACACTAGCTGATGTACAACTGAGTGTGAAGAAGATGATACCACCTCGCAATGAGCCTCAATTGCCTGTTCATTTCCCTTTGGATACTCTCATCTCACTGGAAATAATGGAAGACTTTTTAAGTCACCCTGCCACTGTTAATGCCTCGGTTGGTTATTACCAGGTGGTCTCTTGAATTTTGTTTCCTTTGTGAAATATCTGAAAGTTCCTTGCATTAGTCTGAAAAACGAAAATGTATAGTGCACAATTGCATTACCAAAGACCTGGAAAGAAAAAGTTTTTAATAATGAGTAAATTATACAAGGTGAGTCAAAAGTATGGACAAATAACAAACTGAGCTCAATATGTGTTTATTGCATGAAATGTTACAAAATGTGTTCTATATGTTGTCCATCATTCTCCAGTGCGAGTTTGTATCGCTCCAGTAGCGGTGATTGTGATGGTTCACTGCACTGTAGAACACGTATTGTAACATTTCATGCAATAAACACATATTGAGCTCAGTTCCCCATGTGTTCAGACTTTTGACTCACCCTGTAGTATATACTATCCTACCGCACATAATAATGAATTATTTACCTTAAGTGGGCATTTTTCAATAACCATGTGATATGTTCCCTGTCTCACTCAGGTCAATGACCTTGCTAGCTTGGGTGGCTCGAATTTGCATGAAATGACATGGCAGTTGATGCAAAGGTGCTTCACAAGTGGTCTCCTTCATAACTTCAGTTTTGAAGGAGCCAGAACAAAGATTGCATTAAAAAAAGTGAAGATATGCCATGTGGTTGTTAGTATGTTATCTCCTGTAACTCTCCTAAATAAAATTGGAATGACTAGCACTCCTTAAAAGGAGTAAAAATTATACCTTTGATTGGGCTGACATGTAGGACATGCATTCATTGTTTTTACTTTTTCTTGAGTTTCCTTTCCTCTGTCATCTGAAAAATGGCTTTTCATTTCTTTCAACAAGGGATTGTGAACTATAACTTCCAACTGCTGATGTTTTTTCAGAAGCAGTCATGCAAGCTTTCAAAGATGCAACAGAACACAAAGTTCAGGGAGACATCAAAACTTGGCTAAGGAATGCACCTACAAAGTGGACAAAGTAAGTTTTAATGTTTTGGTGAACAAACCTTGTTCTTTTTTGAGTAGAAGTCATGGGAATCATTCTCTTAAGTGATGAAGGTGATCTGATCTATTCATTCCTGTGGAGTAGATTCAAAATCAGAGTCATCTCTTTCCATGTTGCAGAGAGCAAGCTAAGAAGACAAGTTTTGCTTTCCAAGATGAAGATGATGGAAATTAAGATGAAGCCAAAACCTAGATGAACACCTGAGCTATGAATCTGGCATTTCGCAAATGTATCTGTACCCTCCTTTGGGATTGAAATTGACAAGATGCACGTGTATTTCGCCTCTGATAAGTTTAACCCAGAAGTCACCAGTGATCCAGTTTGTTAATGGTTTCAGTTTCCAAAATAAAATAATTCAGAATTTGAATTTCAGATTTTTGGGGAGGAAATAAGAGACATTGCACCTCTTTCATGGTCCATTCATTCATTCAAGATTGCCATGATCACCTTAATCCTGTGCCCATTGAGAAAGCACCTGCTTTTTAGGCCAGAAGAAAGTAAGGGATGTTGGTATACAAGTATAAAGGCCTACACTGGATGCACAGGGAAAAAAAAAGAGTTATCTTCAATGCATCTCTGATATGCTTTCAAAGTAACAAATGAAGACATCTTCGGAGGGGGACATTTGCAGGCATTCGAGACGTCTTGTCAAGATGTCTTTGAGATGTCTTATTTCTTCATGAAGACAGTATTAAGACGTCTTCGAGACATACTTGTGCTATTGGGGATGTAGCAAAATCGCTATCGATCGCCGATTCCGACATCGAATCGCAAAAGAAAAAAAAAGCTTGAAATTCGGGTGCAACCATGACGCGCAGTCATCCCTTGGCGAACGAGACGGGGCCAAGAAAAGCGGGAAGTCGTTTATTTTGCGGTGCTCGCCCGATGCGGGGAGTCGCGCCAGGTTATTTATTCCCTTTTTTTCTCTCTCGCGCGCGCTTCTTTCGTCGGCTGGCGTTTGCTTGTTTTTTTCTTTCTTCTTCCAGGAGAGGCATTGCGATTTTGCAGAAGGATTTTTTTTTGAGAACGTCGAGGGATGGCATCTCAGATGAATCGACCCGACGGAATGAAACCATTTCGGTTTGCGCGTGGTGGTTTCCGCGAAATCGTAAAATCGTACTTCCGTTACGCCCGTTCCGTCGATTTCGTGTCGCACTTTCTGGAGCGACAAGAGCCTCCTGCGTGATGGAAAGGGGGACGAGAAATTCGTCTCGAGTGCGACGTTGCGTCGGAGAAGACGGCGACGCGGTCGGAGCGAGGGAGTGCGCACGTGCGCATGCATCAGAGGCGACGATGCGAACGTTCCGCCGAACGAGCGAGACTCGAACCGGGGGAGCGAATGGATGCGTGGAAGTGCAGGCACTAGAAACGAACGATTCGTCTCCGAGTTCCACGGACCCACTCGATCTCAGCGGGAGAATGGGCTCTCGAGCCGCCATCACGGTCGCGGAGGGACGACGTGGCGCTCGCTCCTACGTGCTCCCGCGTCGAGTGCCACGATCGGGCGGTTTCGAGCGAGCGACGGGGAAGGAGGAGTTCCGGCCTCCGCACTCTCGTTGCGGGTCATGGAGGCCGGGTCGGGTGCTCTTCGTCGCCTCGTTGCTACGGGAGACGGGATGGCATGAATCATGGGCGTTCGAGTGACGCGCTTCGGGTCTTGCGAGTTCGATCGGGTCATCTCTCTCTCTCTCTCTCGGGGGAAGACGAGAGCGTCGGAGACGGGGATGATACGAGCATGGTGGGTTCAGTCGCTCCCTCCAGATCGCATCGGGAGGAGTCACGTGCGGATTTTCCACCCGGTCGATTCGGCGAGACTCGCGTTCCAAGGAAATGGGGGGGGGGAGACTTCCTTTCGTGTGCGTGTCTGTGCGGTATGCTTCGACGGAGGGGAAGCCTGTCTGACGGACGTTACCAAGGGGAACGGAAGGGAACTTTTTAAATACTTGACGAAATTTTGCTTTCGAATAAAAAAAATCGAAGAATGGCACAAATGGAAGAGCGTTAGGAAAGTTTTGTCTCCTGACACTAATCGCATGACTGGATTAATTTTTTGCATTTTTTTTTCGGCTGCTGCAAATGTGTACCATGTCCTCCCACGCGTGCGAGCCATCAGACACAAATGGACACGTTGAGCGGATATAGCGGCTTCTGGTGGCGTACAGTCGTTGTCCATGGGAACGCGTTCTCATTTCTACGTGCACCGAATTTCATTGATCTAGGATGCAGTTTTCGCGATACCGTTGTTTGAATAGGCCGACTAACTTTTTAAGAACCCCGCATATGCCGTATTCGCTCGTCGATGAACTCGATGCATGGAACTCGTCGAACCCAGCCTCCCCAGGTTCCACAGTGGAGAATTCCTTCATGATTGGATTACGATGGTCGTCCTTGGTAGCCCCGTCGTAGGTCTTGTGCGTTCTTGTGTCGGAGGGGGCGATACGGTGAGGAGCGGAGTCAGTGCGATGTTTTCGTGTCGCGTTCGGGGCTTCGTGTAAGGGCGAAATGCATGGGTCGTGCCTCAGGGATGGGGTTTCTCTTGCCTTCGTGTTCTTTTCCACGAAAATACCTCGTGGAGTCTTATTGATGCGTCTTAACGACGTTGTGACTAGCGAAGCGAGAGTAGAACGGAATATTTATTCACTATGACCTGAACCTTCCCAAACAGGCTTTCGTGCGGTTCGAGATTGGTGCCTTTTTTTTTGTTTATAAATGTACCAACGAAATATATATGAAAAAAAAAATACGTGCCGTACCAGCGAAAATCAATCCTCGGGCATCCGTAACCAGATATTAACTTTCTAGACCGTCTGGAAGTATCTGAAGCCCGATAACGACCAGAGCACAGAACGTACGTACGCACACCAAAACGGTTCTTCGTATGAAGTTTCCAGAATGCTCGTCCACGCCTCTGACGTGGACGTGAGGGCTTCGAGTCGACGTTGCGACTACCAACGAACACGGTTTGAAGATATTCTCGGAACCTCGTTCCTAGCGAGTATTTCAAGGAAGGAAGTGATCGTCCGGTTGTCGGCCGATGAAAGACATTAAGCACTCTTACGGGATTAACCATCCTGAGCAGTCGCGCTATTCGACAAATAGCATCTCGATGTCGGGTAACTTGGGATTCACGAGTCCTCCAATGCATCGCGATATGCGGTATAATTTCCAGTAATCGAGTCCGTTCTTCCTGGCGTTTTCCCGTCTCGTAGCTCGAAAACGGTGTTTCCGAGAATACCCTTGTCGTCAGATCTGTCACAGAAATTGATTTAATTTAAAATAATAACCCAAGGCTGAAAGGCACTGGGATGTATGGGCCATTATCGTTAACCAACGCTGGCGGATCCCTGAAATAGCTCTAATGTATAATATACCGAATAAGAGACGAAGGGCGTTCCACCGCTGTCACGTCAACGCCGCACGAATACCGAGCAGACTGAAAAAAAAAAATTACTCGCTGAAGGAGTGAGCAGATCCATTTCGACGGTAACATCACGCTTCCTGGCAGCATCATCTACTCTAGACCAGACTGTCGAAATGAAGTCGACCAGAATGATTTTTCTGACGGGACAGAAATCTTCCGCCTCCCTGGTCAAGAAGAGGCAGAGAACTCATTTCTCTATTACGATTGGAAACAAGAATACTTTAGGCCCAGCTCCAGTGGGTACACAGCTGAATTCGACAGGGAGCAGAAATAAGCCAAGACAAAACTACCCTGTAAGTAACTCCATGTAGTTTAAACAATATGACCTCAACTGCATTAGTGATTTTTTTAAATACTTGGAGGAATTTTTCAAGTAAAAAAACACAATCATCCATCACCATGATCAAGCATCATGGTAGCAAGATGAATTCTTTTACCATTTAAGCTTAACTTATCAAAGCAAAATGCTCAACTGAAGTAGAGGTGCCAGTTCATAGGCAGGTTCCTATTTCAAGTTTTCTTTACTGAAAAATGTAAACTGGAATTGTATATCCTCAACTGCTGAACATTATGCACATGTACCTTTCTGTCCAACAGGGGCTGTCCAGCCCCTGTTCCTGGCACAGTATTTATAGCATGGAAGAAAGGGCAAACTTTCCCAGACAAGACTCCCATCTATGAACCTCAACCATGGGAGGAGTAGATGGTAACTACTACTCTTTTTCTTGGAGAAGTGCAGCTGAAATAACTTCACCTGACCTATTGCAACAACAAAGAATAAAAATATGAGGTATTTTTTCATCCTTAAAATAGTCCATGACCTGGGGTCCAAGGGAAATCCACTTTCCCAAAATTTCCCACCTCCCTGTAAAGGCCCATCATTACATCTGTGCCAAAGTACACACTACTTTGCATGTTTTGGTAAAGCAGATACAACACACAATGTAATGGTTGCTCTTTCAACAGATAAATTCCTCATTCAAGTTAAGAAATTCATCTATACAAAGATTTGTCAGCCAAATATGAAGCATGAATACACATATTTTCCACATGACAATGGCATTTGTATTCTCTTTCAAAAGAAACAAAAAAAAAACTTCTGTGAATCTGAAAACAAGTCAGCATGACTCTGTTGCCTGTATTTTATCCCTTTGACTAAGGTTCACTTTTGCACATGTTCACAAATTCTCTTTAAGTTCTCCGTTCTTAACACACGTCAACACAGTCACGCACACTCATGGTATATTCATTGATGTCCCATTTGTGTTGCCTCGGCATGTCTTGCCATCATTGGTCCTTTGCTGCAGCCCCCTGAAGGGACTAGAACACCTCATTGAAAATTTATTCAGGTTCTTATGGTCTTTCCCAAATCGGGCATAATTATGGGTATATCTACACGAAAAGCCGTCACCTGATGTGGATGTGGGGCTTTCGGATGGATGGGAACAGAGAGAGAGGCAGGAGAACAAAATGACACACAAAGAGTACGGAAGTAGTGACACAGGTGAACGAGTCTCTGGTTGCGACAGGAATGAAGGAGGGGGGTGGGGAGGTGTTCCTTGTTCTCTCTCTCTTGTGTTTTTGCATGTTTCAGAGGAAGTAATCTGGGGTGCGACGAGTGACATGTGGCTCCCCTCTTCTTGGTGCTGGGTCAAACTGGAGGCTACAAAAAATAAACAGGAAAAAATGAGTCATTCATCCAGAAAAGTGTCAGTAAATCTTCTGAGGTCCATGCCTAAATTTGTCAAAACAAAATAAAACGAATAGGGAATGACTTGGGTCTTGTTCCAGGTGCTTTTTCACATTTTGTCTCATACCAAAATATTGCCATTACCTATTGCAATTAGAAATTGACTGAGACTGATTTTACTGATAATCCCAACAATATTTACCTTTAATTTCAGCCAATACCAAATAATTGAATGTTCACTTATACTTCTGCAGTAAATGTGAAGGAAACAAATTTGTCTTCCATTGCTCAGTAACAAAGCTTGAGATATTTCAAATGGAAAAAAGGGCAACTTTTTAATTTCACATCTGAGCCTACATGGCCATTCATCATTTGAATATCCTTCACTTTCACAACATGTGCAAAGTGCACTAAGAAAATCTCTGGCTCTTAATCCAATGTCAGAATATCTGCATCCATTGGGCATTGTAGTGTCCCAAGACTCAGGACAGAGAGTTTTCATGAATCTAGTCAACTTCCTGCACTAATGTTCCCATTTAACTCTTTCGGCACTGAGTTAAACTGCTGTGCCCTCCCTCCTGGATAGTTTTAGGCCTGGAGGTCAGTTTATCCTGAACGTAACCTGCTACATGAAAAAATCTGAAAGGGTTGAAATTGATTCATATTGAGAAATTATAATGCAAAAATGGTACATTCAAAATGTAAAGCATCACAAATTGTATTTATCATAATTTGCATTAAACCGAAGTCCCTGGGTATCCTTATTTTTGGGACAACCTGTCTTTGTGACTGCTCATGAAGGCCTATGAGTGAGAACTAAAGGAATTAATGACTGAAAAGGGTTCAATAGATTATGGGAATGGTCCAAAGGCTTCCCATTGGATCATTACAATGATCTATGATCTATCTCAATACAAACACCATTAAGAGGGAATTGCATATCTGGAAGTTATACAATTCAAAGTTTAAAATATTGGCCAAAGGAAAAGGGGCTATCATCTTAGCTCATTGAATGTGGTATTCCTTTTTGCTGATTCAAAGAGCTATGAATAGGCCTAGGTCAAATTTGCCAAACTAAGAACAAGAAGCAGAGTTAGAGCTCTATGTATCCATACATTAAGGATAACAACATTGACCTCGCTCTATTATGCATACCTGGATTTCCATACAGGAATGGAAAAGCTACTTGCAGTCATACTTTTAAATATAAGATTGACAGTGCAGCTCCCTGAAGGTAGGGAGGTGAGTTTCTTTTGAAAGAAAAAAGTAGGCCTTGGTGTGACCTGAAGGCAGTCCATCAATTAGACCTAGGCCTAACATCTGTGACTCCCATAGAGGAGTGGGGGCAGGGGGGGGGGGAGAGTTTGAAGACAGGGAAAGTCTTTGAAAGATGGTTTTAACATTACTTCATATACAAATTGTATTCCATACACAAAGATGGATCAGTCAGTTTCCTGTGCTTAGCAAATGACTCAATGTTGACACAACAGTCCTATATCTTATCACTGAGCTGCCCAGTACTTGGAATGGAGGAAACAAAAGGGCCAAATGGAGAAATGAAGGGCTGAAAGGCAAAGTGGTCTTTCTGCAAAAATTATTTCCTTGACCTTCACATGGAAAGAGTATTCCAGTGATCATCATGTTAAAAGTGAGGAAAAGTGGTATGTATCGATAGATAAGTTAATCTTTTAAATAATTCCAATAAACTATTATTTTCAATGAAAGGAACAAACTTTTGAGCCAAAAAAAAAACCAAGTATACTTATTTCTGAGGTTTTAACTCAGTTGGATTTAGTTATTTCAATGTCTGATTAACTCTTCCTGGAGCTTTGTTCTCTTTATGTAGGGTGATTAAGTTCAAGAGACACTGGTTCCAGTAGCAAAAAGTTGAGAAAAGGACAGTTTTAAAGAAGCCTGTAAGCCTTTCCATGCACAAATTTTCATTAAAAAATGGAAAAGTAACTCACAAAGAATAATGAAGGGTATCATCTAGTTCCATAATGGCTGCCTGATTTCCACATCTATAGCAATAATTAGGGGCAGAGAAGATGGTCACCACATTCCGATCATGACACCTGAAAGAACAACCAAAGAGGTTTGAAAAATCCTGAACCACATCCAAAGAGAAGTAAATGGAGAATGTGAAAAAAGGAGAGACCAGTTGTAGCCTTCCATGACGAGCTGATGCGCTCGAGCAACAAGAGTAAGTCCATTAGAATGATTGAAGGTTTCTGAAATATCCTGGCCGAAGGTGTAGCCGGCACCTCGGGGGGAAATGCCCCAACCACCCCTATCATCTGGGTCTGACCAAAGCAAGTCACACATTGGGCCTTCGTGGGGCACCTCCTGCAGATTAGAACAATTAAAATCATGTGAAACTTCAGATTGGATATGCCAAAAAGTAACCTTATTCCAGAGAAAGGAACTTCCACCTGATTCTTTGCCTGATATGATATATTAGTCCAATTCAAACGAAGCTGATGTAAGTGAGTTTTATGTAAAGAACTGTGCTGCACTTGCAAAATAAATTCTCAGTATGAAATTTAGCTGAAGTTAGTTGGAAAAAAATTATTTGGAACCCAAGCAAATGTTTGAACAGAAATTATTTCAAATTAGCCATATTTTCAGGTGGAAGCCTGCCCTGATAAGTCAAGTGAATTTAGGGATGGCTTGCCTGTAGCCTGTCTAGAGCTCGGATATGGTCTAAGGAGTCAATTGATGGGCTGAGTCCTCCATGAAGACAGAATATCTGGCTGTTGACCAGGGCTGTCAATGGCAGGTAATCAAATAAGTCTGTGAAATACTTCCATACATTTGCATTACCATACTTCCTCAGACACTCGTCATAGAAGCCATAAACTTGGGTGATTTGTCGGGACTCATGATTTCCCCGGAGGATTGTTATCCTATCCTTGAAGCGGACCTAAGAGAAACACAAATGTGTTAAGTCAGTCTTCTACACAAAAAGCAGGGGAACGAGAAAAGGCCCAACAATCTTTTAAAATATCTCTTACCTTGAGGGCAACCAACAATGTCACTGTCTCCACGGAGTAGTAACCACGATCAACATAGTCCCCCATAAAGAGGTAGTTGGTATCCGGAGACCTTCCTCCAATTCGGAAAAGCTCCATGAGGTCATGGAATTGTCCATGCACATCGCCACACACAGTCACGGGGCATTTCACTTCTTGCACATTTGACTCACGGGCAAGAATTTCCTTTGCCTAAATGAAAACAATACTTATCCTCTCTTTCGGATCACCTCCAAAGAAATCATTAAGAATGGTAAGCCTGAATATACAGGAACTACCAAAGAGAACTCACCTTATCACACAACGTTTTGACCTGGTTTTCAGGAAGCTGCTCACATTTGTTCAGCTGTTCAATCCACTGATCAAGCTCTTTAAGAGATGACTTATCATCAAGGGCAATGGGTTTCGTTGACATTTCCCTCTTCTTCACTTCACCACACCAAAATAAAAGGCCAATGACAGGCCCAGCCTAAGATGAATTATTCTTCAATCCCGTTTCATTACTATGCATGCGCCTAACGTTAAGCCTATGCATAACTAATGCCTAACATTAAGATCACAGTCTAACATCAACAATGTCGTTCACAGTCGGCTGGAAGCCTTGACTCCAGTAATGCTAAGGCCTAGGGCTGCTGAGATAACATAGACTATTAAGACGGCAAGTAAGCCTAACGTTACCCAATGATCTATAGGGTTGAGGAAAGTACACAGGAATTAATTAAAGCTTCTGAGAAGGGAAAAATTTCCATTACCCTAGCCGAGATGAAGCCCAAACTATTCTATACTCCACCAATTCAACTTTAGTAAACGAATGCGTACAATGAGAGGTCTCCAATCCGGGCACGACTCTCAGCTAATCCACCAGTACTAATTTACAATACCTTCACAGGTTAATGCCTGAAACTCGCTAACACCAGCCAGGCAGGAATTACTCTAACGCCCTCCAAATCGAGACACGACATGTTAGCATGCAGTATCTAAACGCGAATAGATATCGATGAGGTCATCTTCGTTCCTGGAGAAAAATTTCTACAAGCCACAAGCGAGATGTCACGGAGGCCGCAGAAATGGCTGCCGACTGGCGGATGACGTCATCAGACGTCACTGTATCGGGCAGCTTCGACATTAGAAATACGCTCGTTAGTCCTAGAGCAGTGTTATATCAGACCGGAAAAAATGGTTTGCGACACTTTACTAAGCCCGATTTAATCATAATTAAAAAAATATTCAGTTACAGTCACAATATGCAGGTGCACTGTCTTACTCTTCATGTTGAAAGAAGATGGAAAATATTGGGAATTCGAGCAGACGACACCCCAGGTGACGTAGAGGAAGTGGCCCTCTTTCTCGGTGGCTGCCGTAGACCACCGCTGTTGTCCACCATCGTTCCCTCTGAAAGAGTTGTAGTTTTCTATTTTCTGAAGAGGAATCGAAACGTAGGAGAGAATGTCGGAGCCGAATATGAGTTTGAGCCTTCGGGGCACCCTCCGAGGGCACAACGGTTGGGTGACACAGATTGCAACGAATCCGAAATATCCCAACACGATCTTGTCTGCATCTCGCGGTGAGTCGGTTCCCTGATATTTCTCTTTTGGGAAAAAGAGTACTTAATCTAGAATGGAAGATGTATCAGCACTAGCGTCAGCTCAATGCTTTTTTGTCTCTTGGAAGACACTATTTCCTTTGGTCTCCCCTAGTAGGACATTGCTCTCGGTAAGGGTAACAAATTCATTGCATGTCACTTTTGTTTGTGTTTCATCCTGTTTTGCAATGCTGCTATGGTTTTGTATGAACCTATTAGCACCCTGCTTGTACGTGATACCTATGTTTTGCACTTCATTAAAAAACATTATGAATTTTTGTTATTCCAGTGTTAATGCTTCTAACGTTAGAGTTTATTTTGTTTAATGTTGCTAGGTTCTTTTTTTTCCCCTGATAGACAAGACTCTGATCATGTGGAAGATAACCAGAGATGAGATGGGCAACTATGGAATCCCACAGAAGCGACTGCATGGGCACAGCCACTTTGTTACAGACGTTGTGACATCTAGTGACGGCCATTTTGCTCTGTCGGGTTCCTGGGACAAGACCCTGCGTCTCTGGGATCTTACCACGGGTAGAACTGCTCGGAGATTTGAAGATCACACAAAGGTAGGCTGCTGTTCCTATTTTTGCAAATTTTTCCTTTATGCACATGATGATTTTTCAATTATCAGAGAGAATTGTGACGATGCTCTTTCTTTGCGGATATGGGACTGATTGCAATGCTTACATCAAGTAATTTTTTTTTTATTTCCTGGGCTTCATTTTGTGTAACATTTCGGTTGTATCTTCCACAGGATGTTTTGAGTGTGGCCTTCTCAGCTGACAACCGTCAGATCGTGTCAGGTTCCCGAGACAAGACGATCAAGCTGTGGAACACATTAGCTCAGTGCAAGTTCACTATTCAAGTCAGTACCATGGCAATTTTTATGTTCATTCAATTTTCAATTTTATCTCTATTGAAAACATTTGGTGAAATGATTCCCTTCTGATTGCAGGAAGATGGCCACACTGACTGGGTGTCCTGTGTCCGATTTTCACCCAATAACAACAATCCTATCATTGTTTCTTGTGGATGGGACAAGCTGGTCAAGGTACAGAATCATATTCTTTGAGGTCTTTCAACTGGGACTATTTGAATCAATAGATGAAATCCGTTGATCCAATCAGGTGTGGAACCTGACCAACTGCCGACTGAAGACGAATCACATTGGGCACAAGGGCTACCTGAACACGGTGACTGTCTCGCCTGATGGGTCCCTTTGCGCATCAGGGGGCAAGGACACCAAGGCTATGCTGTGGGATCTAAATGATAATAAGCATCTATACACCTTGGACCATACAGAGATCATCAATGGGCTATGCTTCTCGCCAAATCGGTATTGGCTCTGTGTCGCAACTGGACCCAGCATCAAGATTTGGGTAAGGAGTCCTTTCAATCTTATATCCAATATGCATGGCCCTGTAGGGTTTTGTTCAAATTCTCTTTAGTTAGTATCAACTATATTGTCACCTGTTCCTTCACCCTGTTTGAATTTCTAAACAGTGCACAAAAGATGCATGAAATTCAGCTTCAAATTTTTTTCCAAAGTAATGTGAATATTAATCATTGTAGTTATTCTTCATTGGGTACTTTTCCATATTGTTCTTGCAATCTTGGGATTCAAAATGCTCATATCCCTATATGTGTTAGAGTTGCAGATATGCAACAATTGGGAGTGACCTGACCAAGCTACTTACCAACTTTTTTCTTGCATGTTTAGTGCAATGCTCTTCAGTTGAGCAGGGCACAAAGTGGTTGCACAAAAGAACCTCCAAAGCAAGCTAATGTTGCAACATGATTTTAAGATTTGTTACATAGAGGGATAATAGCGAATGGCTTTCCCCACTTCCTGAATTGGGTTGTGGGTTGGTTCATCCAGTGTATTCTAAGTTAGTGAAGTCTAAGGTAAACATTGTGCTAAGATTAGAAGTGTCTTAGAGTTTGTTGAGTGCAATTACCCTTTGAAAGGAAATATGCCCACTGGTACTAATGTTTTATGAGAGTGCAAGAAATGAAATGTAAATTCCTAAAATTAGGTCATACTCTATTGATCATAATTCTTGGTCTACTTGCCAGGGGAAGTTCAAAATTTAGCAGTACTGGTGAATACTTGTCCATTGTATTGGAGAAGAAAATCAATGAATGGATCTAGAAAATAGTGTGAATGAATACCCTATGCATGCTTAAATTCGTTTTAGCATTACAGTAGTACCTTGCCATATGCTTGGGATGCGTTCCTGAAAAACCAAACCTATTGTGAATGAGTGTGTTGCAGGAGTGTCTGTCCATAGTAGATGTACGCTACTATGTGTGTTGATTATGCAAAGCGCAGACTTGTGATATGCTTGAATTTTCAGGAATGCATCCTGAGCATATTGTGAAGTATTATTGTTCAGGTGCAGTTAAATTTCTGAAGGTCTTAAGTGCTTGGCCTGTGAAAGTAAATTGAATTATATGGAGCATGTGTTATTGTATTCTTTCCAGGACTTGGAAGGAAAAACAATGGTGGATGAATTGAAGCCTGAGGTGATTTCAACTTCAACCAAGGCGGAACCCCCACAATGCTTGTCGATGGCCTGGTCCTCTGATGGCCAGACTCTCTTTGCCGGATACTCCGACAACCTCATTAGAGTCTGGCAGGTCATGTCTGTCGTCAGCCGTTGATTCCCTACCCTCGATGGAAAACCAAAATGATTTCTGAAGAATATATGGACAAGGGTTCAAGGGGACAATATTTCAGAGATTCTATTTCTTGACACCTATCACCTGGACTATCACATGTCATTATGCACATCACAGCAGTAGCCTGGTTTTGTACTGGGGCAGATGTGGAAATATATAATAGTCAGCTGGTAGGGGCGTGCTCTTCAATCCTGAGGAGCTGTTTGAAGAACTCGAAGGCAGTGAACGATATGCCGACCATTGGTATTGCTCGAACGTAGTTGAGGGAAAGGCCTCTGTAGAAGGCAGACATTCCCTCTTCGTGGTACACAATCACCCCAACACGCCACATAGCTGTGCTGAAATCCAGATATACCATTCTTGGTGAAGATTGACAATGCATGCAGAAAGACACAAATGGGTATAACATTAATCAGTCCCTAATGAAAATTATTAAACTTTACATAGGTGTGCATTTTGCTGACTAGTTAGTGGTTTATCCTAGTAATTGCAGGGTGGACAAATTAAAGGGGTTTATTGATATTTTGCAATCTGTCTAATCAAAACCTCCAAGTATTTCATTAAATTCAATTTCAAAATAATTTAAGCAATGGCATAATCTTGGGTTCATGATTACCATATATGTAAATCCATCCCTACAGTTGAGGCATCAATTCAACTTCTTTCTTGAAAGCAATAGTAGTAATTTGACTATGGCATTGGTGTTTAGAAAAACAAGGAATTTTTGAAGTGACAAAAGGGAAAACTTCAAGTTCTGTGAATGATTACCTCATATTCTATTAAAATCACCAAACTCATCTAGATTGAATCGGGAGATACTGATGTCACTGTCTTACATGAATATCAAAAGTAGGAGTCCATGATGGGAGTTTTTTTTTATGCATGAGAGGATGAGAGATAAACCATTAAAAAAAATTATACCATGTTGGTGGACTAAGGAATGTTGTCCTAAAGAACATCCCTAGTTAAATGGCTGTAATAGACAGAAGAATGAAGGCATGAAAAGTTTACTTTCTTAATTGTCTGCAAAATTCTGACATGAGAGTAGCCACCTTCAACAATTTTGCCTGGAGAGAAGAGGCTGGACACTGATTTATTGAGTGTCTAATGCATTTCAGTGTAGAAAAATGTCTAAAAAAAAGTGTCACAAGGCAAAGCATAGTGGGGAGGGGGTGGGTGTAAGCAAAAAGTTTGTTTTTAGGCATTTGCTCATTCACAGTGCGTCCACAGGCCAAATAGTTCCCAAGGCTGGCTCAACATGAATCTATGAAGCCCAAATCTACCAAACATCACCTCTTGCAGCTGCTTTAGGAAATTGCAGAAGATTTCTGATTGGCACTGGAGGTCCAGATGCCACCATCATTGACTTATGGCAGCCAAACACCTAAATGTGATTAATATTTGCTCTGATTGTATTGTGGGTTTAATCACAAAGGTTTTTCAATGTGCAAGGAGCACACAGTTGTGGAACAAACTAAGCCATGATGATTTAAGTCAAACATCCCATCTACACAATCAGACATCCCAACCTTAGGTTGACACTATTTCAAACTTTGAAAACATTAGTTCTCATTTATGGTAAGGTCACAGATCCATGGATGAGAAACTATAGCTCTAATCCATTCATCTTCTACATACTCCGTGCAGCATTTGTCAAGGGTTTGACTTGGCTTCAAGGTTCTTAAATGCTTCATTCCATTGAGAACCTCCAATTTCAGACATGCATTGCTGCATAAGTTCATGCCCTCAGAAAAACTTTAGCACATCTCAAGTCAGAATCACCTCATCAATCACATACACCATAATAGCTGTAACACAATGACCCATGTTCTAAGTTTCATGCTAAGTGACTAAAAGTGTATTAGGTGCTCAAAGGTTCAAGGAAAATGTCTTGCCAGCTTACCTCCTGTTCTTGGGAGGTGTGTTGTATCCAAGCAAAAGTCACTTGCAAATGTTTCATACAAAAATAATAAGCAATAAAGACTAATGCATATGTGTGATGTAGGAAGGAGTAATACCTGATGGAGTTCTCTATAAAATTGTACAATACATCATTTTAAAAAGTCAACTGGTGAAGAAGTAATGGGTAGGACAAACTCTTCCATGGTTCCTCCATCAGTATGTAGCAATTCCTGAAAGTTCCATATGTATAACAAACTAAATGAAAGAAAATTATCCCTAGTACTGTGGGTCCCAGAATATTCCAGGTTTCAGTATACATATCTAAAAGGAGTTTTAGATAGGGGAGGGGGTTCTCATGATGTTTGATATAGGTTATATTATGTTACAATGGATAATGAAGGAGATAGAGCTATTTGTGTATGACTACATCACTGAGGTTGAGTGCACAAACAATCCAGCAGTGGTGACATTATCAATGCAGCAGGAGTAGGGTTAAGATACTTTCCAACTACATAAAATTGGTGATTGCAGCATGGAATTCTCGGCAAAGAACAGGAAAATGAAAGAGTTATATCCACTCAAGAGGCATATTATTATTTTTTAATGGGATGCTTCTTACTGATCCCTCATATTCTTGACCTTGGCCATAATCTTAAGAATTGCTAGGAGACATATGACTTGCAACCCCTAAGTGTTCATACCTGCCCACTGCAACTGGAAATTGGGAGCTCATTAAGTTCATTCATTAACAAAGGACACTGAGGGTACAACATATGCAAGTAATACAAAACAATGTCTCCAATATGATGGATACACAGACAAGAAACCATGAATGGATGGTTTCATCTCCTACTGAAAACCAAATAACTTGTCTTACCAATATTAATTCAATCTGGTGTAAGTTGGGTAGCTAAGTATAAAGTAAGCATGCAAATGATTCTTATTTTTTTTTGCCCACAAGCAGGCATTCTCACCTAATCCATATCTTTAAAGAATTACATTAAAGAGAAACATGAGACCAACTTGTAGTGGTCGTATGCTGGATGCATTCCAATGAGCTGCATCCTCCGACGGATTACATCGACTGGATAGGCAGCCGTCTGAGCAATCACTCCACTCAGGCACCCACATATGAGCTTGGCCCAAATCGATAACTCCAATCGACCTTAAGAACACAGAATAAGATACACTTAAAATAGGAGTGAAGACAGCAATTGCAGCAAAGAAATCAGGAAAATTTGTCTTGAAACTAATTGACATTTATTTGTGACATAAACATGATGTCTTCATAATAGGGGGGAAGTACCTTGGATTTAAAGACTCACCTCCTTTCTCCTCATTCACAGTTGTTGTCTGCTTGGGGAAGTATTTCAACATGATTCGCTTAGATAGGTCAAAAAAATAAAATGATGACCCAGAATATGGAAGAATGCCAGCCACCGTTGCTGCATATCCTTTGTAATATGCTCTCCATCCATTCTCCTGAAAAAAAAAAAACATATATAACAAAATATCTCCACAATAAAAAATGCAGTGAAGGGAATAGGTTATATATCACTCCTAAAATGATAATATTTTGGGTAACTCACATGAAACATTTTTTGAAGTGCATTCATAATACCATAGTAAACATGCTCCCCTTTGACTTGAAAGGCAAGCCTGGTCCTCACAATGTCCAGGGGATACGTCGATGTCACAGCCACAGTGCCAGCTGCTGCTCCAGCTGTGAAGTTCCCTATATGTGAATGGGGTCCCATCAAGGCACGCATCAACTGCAATCGGGAGGGAAAATATCAATACTATTGCCACTGTCAATGACAATTTGTATCTGTAAGATCTAACTCCAGTGAAAAAAGCATACTGGTCTGAAGAGCTCATAGGCAGTGTACTGAATGGCTGCATAAGGGAAGACACGGATCATGGCAGCACCATTGCCCTTGTAAAAGGAGAGAAATCCTTCCTTATTCAATACAGCCCTATAGCAGGACCAGAGATTGAACCTGCTGTAATGAGGGCAATTGCTTTGCATGAGGATCTTCAGCCTATCCAGGGGTGCTACAGCTGACTTTGCCATCATTCCTGCCAGTCCTGTGTGAAAGAGAACAAAATTGAGTCCATGAAGTCAATGTTATCTCTGATACATAGAAACAGAAAGTTACTAAAATGAATGGGCTGTTACTCAAGTGATGGATGTGAGCTGGGAAAAGCTACTCAGAAAATTGTTTTTCTGATTTAAAGTTGGTCCTATCCCAGAAGGGACAAAGCAGCATCAGCCCCTGTTGGAGTGCTGCATCTTAAAAAATGGGAAGGTTCCACATTGAGTGAGTCCCAAAAGCTTCTTTTTTTGGAAACAGAAGGGAGATTTTGACATAAACCTATGGCTTATAAAACTTGTGCTGCTCTTTTTAGATTACCCTTTGAGGAGTATGAAAGCACCTGTACATTCATGCTCCCAAAAGGTTTAAGAAAACTCACTCCTCAAAGGGTTAAGAGAGGTCCTTTCTCAAACTGGATAAGCATTACCCAAAATTGTGAAATTCTCACTCGTCATTATTTGGAAAGGTCATTACTTAAAGACAGAAAAAGAACTTAACCCTTTGGTATTCACACCCTATTTATCTTGTATTGGCTGAATGCCAAGGGAAGGAAAAAATGTGGATATACAATGGCTGGTTCCTGGATTAGAACTCAGTGTGAAGTCCCAACCAAAAGAGGCCATGATGGATCAATAAGAAATATTGCCTTCAATGCAGGCCTGAATCCAGCACAAGATTGTGGGATGTCTTGAGAAAAATGTGGGGCAGAAGAGTGAGGGTTCATCCCATAATGAGCTTAAGGACATTTCTACCTTTCCCTGAAATTTTATGCTCCCAAAGCAAGAAAGAGTACCCTGAAGGGGTTGCAGGAAGATAGGCATGTCATTGACAAACATGAAGTGACCAGGAGGATATGGGGTTGGGAGGTTGATCACGTAGGGGAGACAGCCTCCACCATGCAAGGTGAGAAGAGTACCAAATTCCTAATGCACCATAGTTGCATGTTCTAACATCAGAACCTTTGGGAAAAATTGTCTCAAGAGATGAGGCTGCTTTCCCACCCCATTCGATCTTTGTCTGCCTTTTTCTTATACTCAGCACGAAGCTCACTTTAAGCCTAACCAATTACTATTGTTCCCAGGCCTAGACGCATCAACCCAATCCGATCGGACATGGCCTCACCTCCTGCGATGAGCGACTTGAAGAGGAACGTCATCTGAGGCCTGCTCATCCCCGAGAATTTTCTCATGGAAACTTGAGGCCCCGGACTTCCCTTTTCCATGGCCGAACCAAAGTCCACGGCCTAGGGTAGGCTACCTCACCTCGCTGGGAACGGGAAGACGAAAGCCGCCGGCTTCCATGCAATCTTAACGGATTCGTCGAACGGAAGGCAAAAAGGGAAGAATAGTTCGCGAAGCCTCACGAATCCCTGGGGGCATCCATGTTACTCCAGGGAAACGAACCACGTGATTGGCGCCTACACTGTCCCAGTTCAATTCATTCAACCCCGGGCAATGGAGAACGAAAGAAGCATTCTCCCCAGAGCGAAGGGCATTTCACACCTCACGTGTCACGCGTCCGCCCGCATCAAGCTAAGAACTCGTGACACGCAACGTGTGAATACGACCTTAAGCCTTAACGGGGAGGCTACCAGGCCCGAAAGTCATGCGTGACTCTAAGAAAACAGACAGAGCGCGTTCTTTTATGCTGACGAATCATGAATCGTAGAAGACGCCCCGCCAGGAAGTTCCTCGAAATGTGTCTACGTCTCTCTTTTGTTCTATGTGAATCCCGTAACTCATCATGAGCGTGATTTATTTTAAAAGAATACAGGAAGATGCTGCGGAGTCGTCCTCGTGTCCAGCTATGACGTAACTCGTAGAGGGGGAGGAATCCCCCAATTGCTACCCGGAGTGTCAATTGCCACTCGTTCATAATTAGTATGGACAGTAAATATTTTAGATGCAATGTCCATACGGCGAACTGGTCCTAATATGGACACTGTCTTGTCCATATTGTGACGGCCTTGGCGGCCTATCTCGTCAGGTACCCGCCCGGAGTACTGAATCCGGCGTCGTGCGGGGTACGGGCGAGGTCCGTCCTCCAGTCCGCGGACCGGATGCCGACACTTGTGGTAGCTGTGGCCGTAAAGGAGGCCTTAGGAGCGGGGCGAACCCAACGAAAACTCAAAGACACCTGAGTCGAACACTTCAATTTCTTCCTTTAATGTGATTTCTTCCTCTAGCTACAACAAAAGCAATTTCCTTAGTAGGCCGGAAGCAAGACAATACAATCTCCTTATTTCTAGACCAGTCCGGGCAAGCCGGCTCTATGTGCACAAAACCCAATCCAATTACAGAATCCTTTCCCAAAGCCCGAAAGGGGAGAGGCCGACGCGAATGCGAACAATACAAACCAACGGGGAACAGGGGCAATACCCAAGCCGGGGCAAGTCAACTGCTTGGACGGTGATTCGGCACGAGGGAGTAGAGGGTATTGAACCTCGTCTCCTCGGTTAGCGAATGCAGTCCGACGGGGATTTGGATTTGGACGGTGATTCGGCACGAGGGAGTAGAGGGTATTGAACCTCGTTTACCTCGGTTAGCGAATGCAGTCCGACGGGGATTTGAACGGTGATTCAGCACGAGGAAGTAGAGGGTATTGAACTTCGTTTACCTCGGTTAGCGAATGCAGTCCGACGGGGATTTGAACGGTGATTCAGCACGAGGAAGTAGAGGGTATTGAACCTCGTTTCCTCGGTTAGCGAATGCAGTCCGGAGCGGGGTGGACGGTGGTCAAGCACGAAGGCCAGAGGGTAAAGTACCTCTTTTCCTATGGTTGGTTGACGCGGTCCGAAGCTCTCCGAATCTTTTTTTTTTGTTCAATGACCTTTAATTACATTACATGCCCTTTACAGATGAGAAGGATATGAAGTGGGGAAAGTGACATATACAGAGTAGGATATAGAAACTTCGATGATCGGGTGAGATGGTTTGTCTTCATTCGCATGATGTTGTCGAGAAGAGATGGAGGGGTTGCGTGGGTCCGCAACCAGCCACCAGATGGTGTTTATCAGGCCAGTGGTCTCTGTGGAGGTGAAAGTCCTGGTTTGCGCTGGGGTTGTCTTGCCCGCGTGACTCTACTTCCCTAGGAGGGGTGTATCGTTACCTCGCACTTAACTCCTAAACAGCTGTTCATGAGCTACCGGGGAGGACATCCCTGACTTCCGCCATACGGTCGGTACATGAGGACCCATCCTCTTTCTCAAACATTCCAAATAGGATAGTGGCAGTCACCGGTTTGTGCGAATGAGTTACGCGGCGCTAGAGGTGCCATCTCCCGTCAACAAGAGAAAATGCACTCATTCGGGACTGGACTATGGATTAAAGCAAAAAAAAAGTACTTTTATACAATATCGTGACAATATTTTAAACTTATTATTTTTTTTACTTAATACAACTTAACAGCAGCTAATATCGTTATTTTCCGTAAGTCAAAAGCAGTAGGTCACTTCATAGTATCGATTGGCGCCTTGGTTTAAGGTGCCCGTGGGGATATTTAGAATACCTGTTCATATTTTGTTAAATTCAAAGGTGGCAACAATACCCGTCTCTTTCCGCGCCCTCGTCCTGTCAGCGAGTCTCGAGACGACCATCGGGCAAGACGACGGGCGGTGGGCAACAAAAGGCATAAAGTACGACAGTGAACCGTCGGGGGTCCGACAACCGTCCTCGGTCGAGTGGAGCTCGGAGCGGCCGGGACCCCAACGGATCGTCCGGGAGGCTTTTCTACGGGCAGATAAAACCAGCTGGCGCCCGGCAGCCAATGGCAGCTCAGGAGCAACGGTCGGGATCCGAGTCGGGAAGGGCGATGGGGATCGCTTTCCGGACTCAGTCCGACGTGAGGCTGCTTTCCCGCGTTGCTTTCACTCTCTCCCGTCGGTCGTTCGATGAAGCATGCGCTGTTTGTCGAGGACGAGCGTGACAAGCGTGAAGCTCTTCACTGTGATCGTTCTGTAATATGTAGCCAGGGGCGAGGACCTCGTACCAGAGGATCCTGTTTATCGGATCGTTCAAAAATCCATCATAATGGGAGGTGTCACTTCCTGCGTTTACGGCGATTGAGGAGACTGATTTTCTCGATTGCCATCTAGGGACATTTCCCGAATTCCCCCAAGGAGGGGCGAAGTCGAAGTATGAACAGCTGTTTAGGAGTTAAGTGCGAGGTAACGATACACCCCTCCTAGGGAAGTAGAGTCACGCGGGCAAGACAACCCCAGCGCAAACCAGGACTTTCACCTCCACAGAGACCACTGGCCTGATGGGGGGGACCGAGGTGGAGGGGGATATGAAATTCAATCCGAAAACTGTAGCAATGATTTGTTCGGACGAACAAATTATTCAGTCTTCGACTTCGCCCCTCCTTGGGGGAATTCGGGAAATGTCCCTAGATGGCAATCGAGAAAATCAGTCTCCTCAATCGCCGTAAACGCTCGTGCCTCTTCGAGAGGAACTTTTCACGAACAGCGTCATGGTGGACATGCAATTTATTCTCTCAAGGCGAAATTTTCTGCTCAAGTGGAAGAGAAATGAAAAATTATTTTCTTTTTTTTTAGCATGATGATCCGAAGAAGCATTACTCCAACTTTTTGAGCTAGGGGTCGCACCCCGCTGGAAAATACGTTTTGTCTTCCCCGGCCGCGGTTGGAGTACCATTGATTGAGATCTTGCGGTCGGTAACACTTCAAAATTCTCGGTGAAAGGGAAACAAGAGAATTTCTGTCAATGTTGCAAGGAAAAACGGATCGGGATTTCGCTGCGAGAATCTCCATTCCATCTGAATCGCAGGGAGCAATCTCCGTCGAAGACGCGTCGCAAGTGCGACCCGAGTCTCGAGATTCGTACTTGAGATCGTTGGGGAAGGTGCAGTCCGGTTGATGGCTGATGGCTGATGGCTGATGGCTGATGGCTGATCCGCTGGGCGGCGGATCAGCACGCCACGCATTCCTCCAAGCACCGCGCCAGGAAGCCTGCGATCGCCGATGCAGCTGATTCCGTCGCGATGACGACCGACTCGCTGAAGCGGAGAGCACTTTTTTTTTAAATTCCTCGTCTGAAGGGTGACCGAGTTTTAATCGCCGTGGCCTTCAATCTTTCCTTGATTTTCTCCATATTTTTAGGAGTTTTCCAGCCGCGTTTCATCGATGAAATCCTTGCAGGTGACCCTTTTCGGGCGATTGGATACGACTAGGGCTGTACCGATGTATCGACTAACAGCGGTATCGGCCGCCGGCGTTGCACTATCGGTACCACCGGCTATCGGCCCATGGCAACGGTGCCGGTGCCGGTGCCCTAAGGACGAGCTAAGTGAGAAAAAAAATGAAATGAGGGTGTTCACGTGCTTCCGGCCCTCTTGTCTCACTTCGGCCACTCCTAGGCAAAAATATCGATCGGATTATGCTACAGCCAGATTATTGGAACCAGCGGAGGAAAGTAGCGGTAAAGAAAGGGAAATCATCGCGTCTCCATTTGCATTGTATGCTTTTGCAAGGGATGCGTCAATAAATGCTCTCAACTGCAGCAATGGGTCGAGAGACATACGAGCTGGACGCAGGACCAAAAGTGATCTCTGTCGTTTCAAGGAGGCCTGCTGATGATTATCACAAGCATATTTGAATTTAAATGAGATTTCTTGAACAGGCCACGATCGGCACCGGCACCGGCCGGTGGTCATGAGGGAAAACTCGGCCATCGGCCCACCGGCAAATTGTTGCCACCGATATGCCCTAGATATGACCCAATTGAAATTGGAGCATTTGGCAAGTTTTCTCCGTATTTATTCCTCCTACACCCTCGAAACTCAAATAGATTTTGTTGTACACTAGTGCAAGCTTGATTGCCAGACGTTATCAAAATTGCTATCTCCTTCTTGCTCCTGCATTTTTTGGCGACGAACGTATGTACATCACCCCGAATATGGCTAGGACGGGGCCCCTGAATGAAACATATCGAACAAATGTAGTACTTCGTTTCCAGACGAAAATTCCATTTCGAAAGATCTTCCTTCGCCCTCGCCTCGCCCAAGAGCGACTGAAGAGCCTCACCGCCGACAGAAGCGTCTCCCGCTCCGTTCGCGTCGCAGGTCTCCTCTGGCTTCGGTCGCGGCACAGGAATCGCCAGCAGCAATTTTCCCTGCGATGCCGAGCGCGACGTCGTCAGTCTCGTCCGCCGAGAAGAGCGGGACTCGTTCCGTCGTCGGAAACCGACCTCGAGCGACGAGGGAGGGGTTGGGATCCCCGAGTCGTCGCCACCGTGCGTTCTCTCTTCCGGTTGGCCGTTGGCGTCTCTGCCTTCTTCGAGGTGATGTCCTGCGGATCAGTCGCTTCGAGACCTTTCGACTTCGCAAATGCCAGTGCTTCCTATTACAGGAATGGAAACGTGTCGAGGTTTCGAAAGTTGAACGCCATTAAAAGCTGCGAGCGAGAACGAGTCCACCGAAGACTACGCTATGGTCAATCATCATCAAATTCCTTTACACCGATTCCAGAACATTTCTGTTCATATCTCCATCTTTTTAAATATAAAAAATGTTTTTCTACTCCTTTACCTTCCCCCCCCCCCCCCCCCCCCCCCCCCGGCCACCAAAAAAAAAAAAAATTTTAGTCGGCCGAACGCACCAGAAGCCGGACAACCAAGCGGCCATGCCGATGAAGCCACATGGAATTCGCTAGCGCCTCGGCACCTCCCAAGATGACGGCGACGAGCCACACTTCGTTACCGACTAGGACGTCGACGTGAGAGGTAGAGGGAGAAGATTCCCTCCTTCAACGAGATTCAAGAGGCGCTGAAACGGGGGGCGAACGCCTTGCCTCGCTCGCTTGGCGTGCTCCATCGCCTCCAGTGCCGTTCTCCATGGTCTACATCCGAGGTCAACAGAAGGAAGCCTCGTGGCAGTGCTCCCCGATCGAGTCGTTCGAAGACAGCGGCTCACATACGAGGGCAAGGTCGACACGTGCGGGGGTCAGACGATGACATCCACCGCAAGGGATTCTCCCTGGAATCTTCTCCAAGCGCTAAATGAGACTCGGACAGACTTGGAACGTCTCGTCTCCGGCAAGGTTCACCCGATCGTCACTCGGACTCTCGGTTTCCGCACGCTCAGGCTTCATGGCGCGTTATTAAAATTTCTGTAGAATTCCGCGATGAGGAACGTCATCGGAGACCCGCTCATCCCTAGTAACTGCTCGAGGAGGACTTGATGTCGCAGACTACTCTTACCCTTTGTCGCACAGCAGCATAGAGCAGAGGTGGGTAGGCAACTGCCACCTACCGATAATCTCTTCAATTTGCCTTCGTACCCTTCTTGGTCGAATTCAAGAATGCTCCCCTAGTGACGAGTTGGTGGGTCGGCACGTTCAGTTCGGCTCGACCTGTTCAGTCGGCGAAGACGTCGGGCCTTTTCCATGGGGACTGTTCCCAAGTGGCTTTTATGCGGTCGTACACGTTACCATTCCGTGTCGAAAATTCACATCCAAGGAATCGAAAGAAATCGAAGATTCTTTATTTCCTATATCAGGTACAGGCATGGGCTAGATTTTGCAGCCAGTGACATTCAATAATCTCGGTGAACAAGGCGTAATATTTCCTAAAGTGCAATAAATCGACCTGAATGCGAAATAGACCTTCCCAAAGTGAAAAAAAAACATCACCAAAAGTGAAATAACAAATCCTGTGATAATCTCTGCAATAAAAATGGATTGGCAATTTGCATACTATTAGACGCTTCCTTGGTCCCGGATCGGAACCGCACAGAACTGCTTGACCCCAGGCTCAAGATTTATACTTGAGATCCTTGGGAAAGGTGCAGCCGAGTTGTTGGATGATCTGCTGGGCGGCCCATATCCCACACTTCACACACTCTTCCACGCTTTTCCCTTGCACATACTGTGCCATGAATCCTGCAATCACCAATGCATCCGATTTCATCATCACGAAAAGGAGGCAGGCATGAGAGAAGATACAGTACAACCTAGGTTTAATCCTTTCACAGACACTATTTTTTCAGTACATTCAGGCATCAGGTCGGCTGACAAACCGATTGGTGCCTGAATGGGTTAACGTAAGTCAGTTGCATGCTTCATAGATTCCATGAGATAGAATGATGGAAGTCTATGTTTTCATTAAGACTACAGGTTAGTACAGGAGCTAGACATGGAATGAAGAACAGCTGGACTTGCCCAGTCCAATATGAAAGCATTTACATGATGACAAATTCCCACCCCCTTCCTTCTCATTTCCATGAAAAAAGTACCAGGAGGAACACAGCATTTTTTGGATTAAAAAACAAGAAAAAGGAACACTATTCAGTATAAGTTCCCATCTGCTAAGACACTGATATTCTAAACTAATGAAATGAATATCAATTAAAAGGCCTGAGCAATCCTATGTATAAACACTTTTGGCATGATTTCAAGCAGTCAGAACATCAAGAGCAGGATAAGAACCTTTCAAACTCTAAACATTTTGCATACGAGTCATGTAAAAGGCCGTTATTGTTTGTCGCAAGTGTTGCATATGGATTCCTAGCTATATTTGTCCATTCCTTATGTCTAATTTCTTTTAACAGAAATTCTTCAGCTCAACAATTCTGATGGAATTTCAAGAATCACTTGGAAAGATACTCATGCATTCATGGCTAAATTTTTGTGGAAATGGCTCCATTGTGAGCCAAGACATTAAGATTAAATGTCATTGGTCTTTTTTAAAATTTAAATATCATGGATGTTGGCATATCCAACAAAAAGTCAATACATTTAGTGTAGTGTAGTGACTCAGCACCTCACCTCCAACAAAAGCATCTCCTGCCCCATTCGTGTCATATATCTCCTCTGGCTTTAGTTGAGGCACTGGAATCTCCACCAAGCTCTTCCCTGCAACCCCAACATACAACAGAAGTCATCACAAAGCCTTGGTTAAGTCTGGGTGGACAATGAAAGGTCAAGATGAGCTATAGTGCAGTGTTCTGAGCTCACCTTCAACAATGATGACAGAGTCAGATCCCTGAGTTATGATCACTGTTCGTTCCCTCTTCTCATTGGCCTTGGGCAATTCAGCCATTCTCAATGCGATTTCCTTAGGATCTGTCACACCGAGACCTTTTGATTCTGCAAATGCCAGCGCTTCCTATTGCATTGATAGAAGTCATGCATTAATGTCTCAATGAGAAAAGCTCAATGCCATTAATGTTTGTTAGCATGAAGTGCTTGTGGTACAATGGGCAGGATTATGGCTAATGGAAAATTTTAATCCCTTAATTTGAGTCAATTGTGGAACAGGTCAATGCCAAAAACAAATGGCATAAGTTTGATAAAAATGCATCTTTTTTTTATGTAGAGATCAGAAGCATGGAACTTAAATAAAAAAGGGGATATTCCATGTCAGGTTCAATAACCTGAATAAAACACACTTTCTCGTCCCTTTTGTTTTGTTTTTTTTTTCTTTTCCCAGGAGATAAGCAGGATAGGATGAAAACCTAAAAAATGTACTGATATAGATACCATATCTAAAGGGAAAATCAAAGTATGCAAACACCTTGGTACTTCAGTAATTTCTGATATAATATATACATTTAAAACACACCTCTTCATTACCAAAGATGATGTCAATATAAGGGTAGAGGGCAAATATTCTATCCTTGAATGCTGTTGAGATGTAGGGGGCACTGAGATTCATGCAAAAGACTTTGCCCTTCTTGCACGCATCTTGGGCTACCTCCAGTGCCGTTTCGAGGCTTGCAACCAAGAAGTATCCCTGTGAGAAATTCATCCACTTTGTCACTTCATGGGAGGCAGATGATTTTCAGATAGGCAAAATACATCCCAATACATATGCAAGTTCAATGAAAATGAATAATTTATAAGTGTACCTAAATTACTTTCAGCAAAAGAATCTAGCTGTGTCTTAAAGTACCAGACATATTTTTCTATGCATCTAATTTTGCTAAATAGGTTTTCTTTTTTAAAATAAATTTAAAAAAATTAAATTTGGGAAATCTGCACTAAGTATGTGAAATATGTATTTGTATCCCCACTGCTACAACATAAGCTAACTATATTTTTCACATATTTTCCATGACTATTTTGTCCATGTCTGAAGAGTTGCATCAAGCATACTGAGATATAGAAGTACTCAGCCGACTCCAAGAGGGCCCAATTGGCTGGCACTTCAATGTGGTCTTTTGTGAAACAACTGGCAGCCCCCAGGTTGGCACAAAGAGAGCGCTGCTTCCCTCCGCCCGTCACCACGACGGCACAGCTTCCTAGATTTAATTGTGATTCAATATTTTAAAAGCTTCTGTAAACTTATTTTTGAAAAAGTGTTTCATCTCACCTGTTGGCTTGTCATCAGAGTACTGAAAGACTGCATTGAGTCCTGCCTCCAGGGATTTTTCCTTTAAGGTGTCACCATCCTGGTCCTTCCCAATGCAGCCCATAAAAGAGGCCACTTTTTTTTCCCCAATGATCCACTGAAAAGACGATACGGACAAAATGAAAAAATGAATACAAAGGCAATCTGATGACTGAATTCATCTCTTCAGTTCAAAAATCCACCTGAAAGACTCGCATGGAGTTCTGAGTGGATCCACCTGCAATGTACTCAACATGGGGCATTGCCTTCATTTCAGGGTACATGGGGAGATGACTCTCCTCTGCCAGGATTGCATCATTTGCCTTCAAGTTATACTTCTGCAAGAAGTCCTCATCACAGGTGGCAGAGATGTCAAGGAGGGGATTCCCAAAAGCCAGCAGCATTCCTTCCCTGAATGATATAAGTTTATCAAACATGAGGCCAACAAAAAAAAAGTTCAAAAGTCTTAGTCATGACAAATAGCAGTCTAGATAGGCCGATCATATGCATGTCAAATGTAGCCTATGTCAGCCTAGGTCCTTTTCCTTGAGCACATTTGAACAAACCTGCATACTACCATCCAATCTGAATTTTGGCCATACTCCATGATGCATTGTGCACTGCACACTGCTTTTTTACTAATGAAAGACCAAGGAGCAGTGACATTAATTTTAGAACTAGAGACATTGGTATGGTCCTCAAGAGTACATCCTCAACCTATGGAACTCCCCTGAACACACCATGCCCAATTCAACCCCCTCATTTCATTATTGCATATTTGTCCCAAGACAAATGAGCACTCTGCATGAGTGTCCTGTTTCCCTCTTGCAAGATAGAGACTCCCACATAAAGGATGGTGAGATTGGGTACTCATTCAAATATTGATTGAAACCCCTTCTCACTCCTGATTAGGAGTGCATAGAAGAGTCATGGAGAGGAAGCATAAGCATGCTGGAGGGAGGAAAAATGGCTGGGGCTTATCATCTGAGCACACACTTAAGAAAGCAAAATTAAGGAAGTGACCAGAGGGATGCAACTGGCAATCTAGGTGCATGGGGATGTGCATGTGACCATGCACCATGGATAGCAGGACCACTTAAAAGATTCTAATTTCCATTTTTACCATTCTACCATGCTTTTGCTACTAATCAAGGTACAAGCATGGACATGAGGCTCTTCCAATTGGTGAAGCCATGATAAAGGGAAGGGATTCCAGTTCTCGTGATGTGAAGAGGGAGGATCTGTATGAGCAAAATCTCTCATGGAGGGAAAAATTAGCACACACAAGAAGATATTCCATAGCTTGGGTACACAGGTCTGTGCATATCATTCAACTATTACTTCCCCAGCAATGGGCCATTTCATCATAATGCAGATCCCAAATAATAAGGGGTTTCTGTGGAGAGGATACTGACTTAAGTAAATGGATTCCCGTTGAGGTCCTCCATCATGAAATTAGATTATTTTAGATAAAACTGACTTGGAAGTCATACTTGCTCACTCAGAAATTCGTCTAACATTAACAGCTAGTGCACCTTTAAATGTAACGCTAAGGCATACTCCAATCAAAGGCTATACCGATCTTAACCACATGCTTACCTGAGTGCCATCTTGTGCAATTTCTGCTGGGTCTGTCAAGAGCTAAGGGAGAAAAATTGATCGGCCTATCGACGAATGGGCCTGCACCCCGACATCCAACAGGAACTGAAACGAGGAACATAACCATGAGAACTTGAAAACCGGCGAAACCCGCTTCCCCCCAACCGAAAAAAATACCCATAGCCTAGAAACGTGCACTGCCATCCACATGCCACGAACGCACGCGCCACACCGGCCTGCCATGACGGGACCACGTGACTAGGCACTTCAGCTCTTTGTACGCGAAAGCAAATTCGAATCGTGGCGAAAATTCTATGGTGGAAGCACGCTCCGATATAAAACTGGCTGGTCTCGTTGCAGCCAAAGCCAGCGAAACGGAGCCACCGTAAGAGAAGAGAAAAACTAGCTCCGTACAAGTAGTTGCCGAAGGTCGACACGTGGCCGGTCTGATGACTATCTCCCTGGAGCCATCTCCCCCTCCATTCAACTCCGTGTCATGAATTCTGATGAGAGCGTCTTCTTTCAGACATGACTCGTCCGATCGTCGATGATCCTCTCGCATGCGAAAGCCCAGTCTTCGCGTGACCGAGTTCTCTTCAAGAGATTCCATCGCTGCAGTCAGTGCATAACCCATAGGCAGAAAGGGGGGAGGGAGGAGTGAGAGCCTTTTCCACAATTCATGCGGCAACGCTGTCGCAACTGCCGTGGGGGAAATGACATACAGTGAAAACTCGCTAATTTGAACTTTTTGGGACCGGACAAATCGTTTCGAGTTATCAGGAATTGCCTCCCCCCCCCCCCCCCCCCCCCCCCCCCCCCCCCCCCCCCCCCCCCCACCCCCCCC